>WBMZ01006056.1:0-52715 GCA_013400975.1 Atrichornis clamosus
GGCGCGGAGCGGAGCGGGCGCGCAGCGGGAGCGGAGCGGGATGGCGGGCGCGCTCACCGACGTGCTGGGAGAGGTGCTGGTGGCCGCCGACGGCGAGGAGGTGGCCGTGTCGGCGCTGGCCGCCCGCGGGGTCTCCCTGGTGGGGCTCTACTTCGGCTGCAGCCTCGGCGGCCCCTGCGCGCAGCTCGGCGCCAGCCTGGCCGCTTTCTACGGGCGCTTCAGGGGGGAGGCGGCGGCGGCCGGCGGGCAGCGCCTCGAGATCGTCTTCGTGTCGGCGGAGCAGGAGCAGCAGCAGTGGCAGGAGGCGGTGCGGGCCATGCCCTGGCTGGCGCTGCCCTTCGCCGACAAGCACCGCAAGGTGAGACCCGTGGCCGCGGCCGGGCGGGGGGCGGCGGGGCGCGCCCCGGGCTTTGTCTGGGGGCCGCGGGGCTCGGCCAGGGGTGGGTGCCTTCCAGAAAGTTCTCGGGCGAGCCGGGGAAGCGGCGGCGCGGGGGTGTCGGCTGCTGTCCCGCGGGGCGACGCCACCTCGCCCGGCTCCTGCGGGGCCGCAGCACCGGGGGAGCCCCGCACGCTCCGTCCCCCGCGGGTGCGGGGCAGGAGCGCAGCCCTGGGCTGGGCGTCGTGGTCTGTGCGGGCGGCCGGACCCGCTGGCCTCGACGGATGAGGGTGAGGCGTGAGGGGAGCAGCCCCTCCGAGCCCAAACACGGGGCTCGGCGTCACTCAAGTGGGTGCCCGAGGAGACCAGACCTTGGCGTGGGCGGCGGACACGGGGCCCGTGGGCTCCTGCGTGGGTTTGGGGGCAAAAGGGAGCCGTGGCCTCCACCAGCCGTGGGAGGACATGTAGAGGTTGAGGAGCGAGTGAGCCCGGCTCGGCTGGGAGCTGCTGGTGAAGCTGCCCGGCCAGTTTGTGGGATGGGGTTTGTGCCTCTCCTTTAGCACTTGGTGTGCTTGGTACTCTACAAGTTACAACCTCTCATCTGCAGAGTTTAATCTGAAAGACAGATAATGGACAAAAGGCGCTGTAAGACCCAGATGGGACCCAGGCTGTGAGGTACAGGAAGGCACAGGCTGAGCCTGCAGTTCTCAATGAGCTTGTAACATTTGTAGTTAAAAAAATCCTCTTTACAAGTCTAATCTCAGGAACCAACTGAGTAAAAATTCAAAAGATGGTGCCGCACAGTGCCATTTCTGAACACCTTTCTGGCGAGTGGTTGTGGCTGTAGGTGTGGAAGCAGCAAGCAGGCTCTGGCTTGGCTTTGGCTGGGGTTGGGATAACTCTGGTACCTGTGGGGCCGGGGGTGGCTGAGCCCCCTCTGGCATCCCCTGTGTCTGGACACTCACAGGCTGTGTTGGGATAAGAGGGATAACTTCTTCCTGGGTGGGTCTCCGAGCCCTGCTCTGCCAGCACTCCGCTCTGTTCGTTAGGCAAAGAATCGTTTACGGAAAAGTTGGTTGTCGTCTGGCAGCGCCGTGTGATGTCCCTGCTGCTGAGAAGAGATGTAGCTTTGAAATCTGGATTTGGCTTTTTTTTCACTCATTTGCTGCAGTTTTTTGTCACTAAGCCCCCAGTTCTGCAAAAGCTTTCACATATTTAATGCTGTGCACCTGGATGGTAATGCTGCCCAAGCCCCCCAGTTTGCGCCTTTGAAGTCCAGACACTTCTAACTGGGAGCTTGCCCGAGTGGTCAGGATCTGAGCAGTTTTATTAATGAGAGAAGCTGCAATAGAAACTTCATCCTTCAGAGAAATTGCAGTTTAATTCAGGTTTCTTTAAAACTAAGCACTCTTCCTATAGGGATGTGAAAAGGCTGTGGTTTCAATTAGTAGCTGACCATTTCCCTACAGAACGTTTCAGATTATTTAGATGGTGGGACTTCTCCTTGCCATATTTGCTTTAAAAATTCCACTGCAATGTAGTTAAAAGGTTGGGAAATCATAGAAGTGGAAGGTGGCATTAATTTTACATGCTGGCCAATGCTTCCATCTATTAGATCGCAAGAAAACATGAAATAAAAAGATTATGGGGTCTTAAACTCTTACTCCAAGAAGCTCTGAGTTAAATTCAGGATTATTTTTGTGTGGAGTGTAAAGTAATTGAAGCTCATGCTGTATATTTTCAAAACTAAGCAGATGTGATGTGACTTTGGAGGAAGCTTAATCTACGGATAACAGAGAACCTATTTGTAAGTTGTAAGGGCAATTATGTCAGGATATCAGATTTCTAAACAGGAGATTTATAACCTGTAGCTCAGGCAGTTAGAAGTTTCCTTGCATAATAGGCTGATTTTTTACATAGTCGGGTTAATGACCTGACTCTCCAGAAAAGCACAAACTTTCTATTTTTCAAAAACATGCCAATGAGAGCTGGGGATGTCGAGCATATGTTCAGTACCTCATGGGCTTAATTTGTTTTAAAACAAAAGCATTAGAGGAATGTAGGCAGTGCTTTTGAGTTATGGTTCCTTTGCACTAAGGGATACTCTTAAACCCCAGTGAATTATATAGATTTATGGGAAGAAAGGGCTATTACAGATGCAGAGTAGAGACAGCGAGAGAGGTGGGAACACAGAGAGCTCTGAGCTCGCTGAGCTCTCATCTCCTCGAGCCTGCAGATTCCCCATCCTTGGAGGTTACAGGGCTTGTTTGGGAGAAGCTGTGCCCAGCAGAGTCGAGTGTGGGTGATGCCCAGGCTCAAAGACCTCCAGAAGTCCTTTCTAGCCAACACTTACCCTTGTGGGTTGGTTACTTTTATCTACTGAGGCCATGCAAGCTTTGGGGAGACGTGATGGCTTCCTATCCTATATTGGCTGTAGCATCACTTTTGTTGCCCAGAATTATGGTAAAATATGACTTTTGCAGTCCGTGTGTCAGTGTGCACATTCTCTTTCTCTGTTGTACTCTGCATTTTCCTACATCTCTCCTTCTTCCAAACCCAGGGCATCAAATGTTGATAGATCTTAAAACACAGGCTCCTTTCTGGGTTTGCAGTAAAATTCCCACAGTCCTAAAAGTAAATTAGCATCTCACTCTCATGGTTATTGGGGAAAGTGGTATGAATTGTCAAAGCAAACAGCCACTCTTAGTTGAATGCCTCAGTAACTCAATAATGGCGGGGTGCAGTTACCAGGGACAACCAGTTCAATTGGAGTAACTTCAGCATGCAGCAATTTCTGTCTCCAAACCAGTAATAAAAGAAAGCAGCACAAGTCAGCAAACATCTGGACGTGGGGAAAACCTTTGATTAATGAGGAGGATGGCATTATGCCTCTGTCTGAGCCACAGCCAGACCTACTATTGGGGGGGGGTTTTTCAAGGGCAAAACTGTAACGTGCCGAATGAGATTGGAGGCCTTTAACTCATGATAATGTCCCTCCGTTAAGTTGTTCAACCCCGGATTTGGGCAGCTATAGGTTGCTTTTCGTAATTGATTTGTCTTCTGATAATGCCTGGCGTGGCTGAGCAGAACACGGGGGAGAAGATGTTGCTCCGTGTCTTTGTTTCGTTTGCGGTTTTGGTTTAACGTCACCCCGTTGTTATCTGTTTGCACGAACATCTGCTCAAGTTCTGGAAGGCTGATTTAATAACAGCTTCAATTCCTGATTGCTACTGAGATCCTCAGTAATGTAAACAGCCCCCATCTGCCTACGTGCCCTGATGTCCCCCGGCGCCCATGACGAGGTAGCTGCCTTCCTGCTGTCGGAAGGATCCCAGACTTCTCCTGGTGAGCTCCAGACCATCCCTTCTGCAGGGTCCACCTACACTCGGGGTGAATTTGGGTGCTCTTCAAGGCCTTCTGACACACAGGCTGTTGGAGGAGGGCAGAGCGTGCTGTGCTGCTGTGGGATATCTTTGTCATCTCTGCTAAAAAAAATTAAATTGGTCGCCTTCCCCGTTGAGTAAATCCTCTCACGTGGTTCCGTGTAGGAGTGGGAGAAAGGAGAGTTGAGGTGCTGGAGGAGAAAAAGCTCTGTAGTGAGACAACAGCAGTTTGTCTTTTGCTGTTGTTTATTTGCCTTTGCTTTTGTTTTTCCTTGTTACTTATTTGGCCCAGTCATTCCTCATTCTTTTTAATCTTGAATGTTTTCCTGACGCTTGCTTGGTGCATCCACACAGTGCCACAGTGGTGTAGGGTCTGTGCTTTGCCTCTTTTGTGTTTTGTGTTTGCTTTCTGCTGTTATTTATGCATCTGCTTGAGTGTTGACCAGATTCTTCTTGGGAAGGCAAACCCAGCCTTGGGAAGGCTGAGATATTTCTGTTCCGGATTTAAATAAATGCAAAACATGTTGATTATTTTTCTGTGATTCTTCAGTCAAGTATCTGAAAGCAATTTGAGGATCTCCCTTTGCTCACACTGGTAAATATCCTTTGGTCAGAATAGAGCGCTCTCCCCTTATCTTAAAAGATCATTTACTATGGGAGCCTCTTCTAATAAGACACCAGGTACTAATTTTGTAAGTAGAGTTTGTGCAAGAAATGGTGGGGAGGAGATAGAAAGGTTGTTAAATTAGACTGTACACAATTTTTTTGTGGAGGAAAAATCTTCAAACCCTTGGTTACAGTTTAAGATACACCCTGATATTCAGGGTGTCTGAATTTTTTGTTTGAAATTGCCATCTGCTGAGATCTGGGAGGCAAGTGGTCAGCACAGATGTGGGATTTGTCTTACAGAAGATTTTGTAAATCACTTGAAGCAGCTTTTGAATTTCATCATATAAAAATATCTAAGTAATCACTTTCAGCTGTATTCCTGATTTTATATTTCTGGGGTGGGAATGTATATGAAATCCTTGGCTCACGGAGCTGTAGATTTGAAAAATATGGTCTTTTCATGACATAAGGCTATTGAGTAAGAAGCAAGGCATTAGCAGCACCAACTGATTCTTTGTTTGCTTTGAAACTCGCTGGTTCTGAAATGTAAGAATGGGAGATGTATGAAAGGAGCAGAGGGAAGCCTGTGTGCTGTTTTTCATTGTGGCATCTTAATCCAGATGTTGAAATGAAAACGTTCGTTTAAAAATGCACAGTTGACAATTTCATTTGTTACTCTCAGGTTGCAGAACTGAGCGAAGGAACTTTACTTCGTAAAGTAATCAGTGCATAGTTCTTCTCCAAAAATGCATTCTTTAGAGGCTGAGCATGTAACAGCTTTACAAAAGAAAGTGCAGAACAATGGAGTGTTTTTCCATGTGATTTTGGAGACGTTCAACAGTGAGCTTCAATTACGAGTGAGGAATAAGCTATTCAGTATTTCCACATTGTGCAGATGACATCGAAGCCAAAACATTTTGACTTCTTGTTGTTGTTGTTGATGCCTTTTTTCCAAATTATTTCTGTGTGTGTTTTACACAGCTTTGCAGTCACCCTCCATACAATTAGCAGTCGTCTCTCATGCCAAGACCCTAATCCTGCAGTGAAATCCCTGTAAGCATCAGTAGACTGCAAGTCTGGGGACTGTGTCCTGCTCCTGCACAAGTTACAAAAACATCCCTGACGTCCATGGAGGTTGGATTTTCCCGTGTATCCAAACTGCTGCCTGCTGAGAGCTTTCCTTGGGGAAGAATTAGTATTTTAAAAGTCCTGCTGACGTGTCGTCTGCTGTGGTGTTTATTGCATCCTTCAGTGGGTAATTGCCCGCGTTTTAGGACCTGCTCTGAAAGTCCTTGGGCATCTTTCCATTATCAAATCCTCCTGGCTCCAGGGTGGGGAGGAGCAGTGGGAGCTTTTGCTGATCACAGGATTGGTTCTTGAACAGGGCTCTGTACATCCTATCCCAAAAAACTGACATCAGGTTTGCATGACCTTTGGATAGTGGCTTCTTCAAGTGGTTCAATAACATTTTAGTTATGAATGCAGTGGCTGTCTCCTTATTTAGTACTCCAAACAATCCTTTTGTACCGTTGCCCATAGGTATTGCTTAGTACTGAGAAAGTTTTTGTGAGATTCGTGGTGAGTTCATTGGTAGCAGGTTTAGATTTTGGGAGAGTCCAGGATGGTTTGGAGTTTTTTGATCCTTGCTCATGGGCAAACTTTTAATGTTTCAAAGCAGTGCGTGGTGGGGTGAGCGTGTGTGACTGGGGTAAGGTTTCACTTCTCCTGAATTGCATCTGAGTAGAGCTCTCTGTTTTGCATTCCTGTTTTTTTCAGCCACGCTCCCAGTGTGGAAGTTGGAGTATGGTTTTAATCTAAGTCAAATCAGAAAATACTACACTTTTTGGTGATCAGACCAGGGGGTTTCTTATCCCAACCCTCCTCCCCAACGATCCAGATTCAACATGATTGTCTCCTTCTTATTGCTAGAGTTTGATGTGAAATATAGGGATATAGGGAAAGTAAGAGGGCATGGGAGGCTGTGATACAGCAGGCTGAACTCTGATTCAAGAAAACAAGTTTGAGCAGTGTTTGCCTGAGCATTTGCTTGATGAGAAGCACATTAGTGTGTGTGGATTGTTTCTTCCTCCTTGCCCTCCCCATTTTTTTATCACAGAAACAAGTTCCAAGCAAAATATTCCAAAGTGATATTTAATTACTCTTTAAAATGCAACTATTTGTCTTATCAGCCATGTGGATTTCTATTTGCTGCTTTGATTTGACAGTTAGTAGTTTGTAATTTTTAAAAAGCTTACACACTCCAGGAATCTGTGATTTTTATGCTTTTGAAAGTCAAGATGTTGAATTAACTGCAGCTTTGAACTATTCACGGATAATTTCAGGCCCCCCGCTTTCAGCAAATAACAAGCTGACTCCTGAGCTTTCAGGCTGGGTTGAATACTGAATAATCACGACTTTATAGCTGTGTGTGCTCTCTAAACTGGTTCCATGGCACATCACAGCGTAATGCACGATAGGTTTGAAATGTTTTTTTAGACAGATCACTTTGTGCTTGTGCCATCTCCAGATAATAATGGTTAGGAAAGTGCTGCCAGCCTGGGGAGGGTGCTTGGATTCATTACAGCTTGGGCTTTGGGCACATTAATTCCCCTCTGTTCTTGGAGGGGGAGACCAGATGGGGGACCTGGGGGTGTTCTGAGGAGAGGGCTTTGCCTGGTGCTGCCTTGATGTCCCTCTGCAGAGCAGCTTCTTCTGTGCTGTCTGGAACCTCTGTTTGCTCTGTAGGCAAAAAACACAATTAGAGTTAAATCTGTAGGTTGTAAATTAAAGACAGGGTCAGTGGAGAAACTGGGAGTGGGATGAGTTGACAAGTAAGCAAATAGACATGTTAAATTCTCTCGTGGGAAAGTGAATTATACAAGTATTTCAGATTACAACATGAGCGTCTTGTCTGATAGCTGATCACATTTTCATCATCTCAGTTTTCCAACAAAAATGCAGTGTCTTATTGATTTGGCATAAAGTACACACAACTAATGGAAGGGTGGAACTAAAAAGATGCAGGAATGGTTTCTGCATACTCTCATGTCTGTCTTTCAGCACCGTGAACAATTGTAACCAACAATTAATATGTAAAGAATTTGCAGTCTTTATTTAGTGTGAGCGACTGCTTTGTTGCGCCAGGGCGGTAGCTGAGCATCTGCAATCTGATCAGACCCATGCTGGGGCTCAAAACAAAGTGGTGGGAGCCCCCAACAAGGCATGGGACAGTGTGGGGGTGCAGGCTCCCTGCCAGAGTGGAGAGAGCCCAAACACCAGGGAGAATCTGGTTCCTAAGGAATGCTCTCTCATTGGTAGGTGCTGTCTCAATTGTGGAGACCAGGAGTGGTGCACGGGAGGGGAGCAAACCCAGGGCACAGCAAACCTAGAAGCTAAAGGTTTGTGATGAGGAAGGCAGCAGGGATACCCTGGGATAAAGATTGGATGCCTTTCCAGCAGACAAAGCACTGTAGCAGCAGGGTGGTGTGAGACATTCATTGCTGAGTGATTTTTGCAACATTGGAATCTCTCCTGCCCAGCCAAGGAGAAAAGCTCCAGGGTCCTCCAGCAGCATTTTTCTCTCTTTGCAACTGTGGTTAAATCCAACGTGACTTTAAAATATTTGAACGGAGAAAAGGTTCAGAAGTCCCTATTTAAAATGAATTTGTCGAGAGTGGCCAGATTTTAATTTCATGTCTGAGGCATAAAAAATAGCTGGTGGCATCCTCAGCTGCGACTGGGGACTCAGCGTGGCTGGACCCCAAGGAGTGGGAGGCAGCGGGAGGGACCTTGGTGAGGCTGGGCTTTGACAGCTGAGAAGGGAACATTTCAGGGGCAAGGATTTTAAAATCTGGGTGAGAATTAAGTAATGTTTGCAGAAGAGAGTATAAGGCAACTGAAGCAAATTGCAACTGCAGGAGCGAGCTGGAGAGAGAAATTCTAGTTCTGCCTCGTTCCCAGGAGATTCCCACCGGAGAGATGAAGTCATAGCTATTACTTCATTAGCGTTAACTCAGGATGCTGACAAATGAGGCCTCCTGATTTGTGTCGGGCCAGCTGAAGGGAACACTGCACTGCCTCTGTCCCTGTGCCCTGGCAGTCGCTGCCCTCACCACGGCGTTGGCAGGAGCGGGCGCCGATTCCCCAACCAAGCTGATCCAGCTCAGCCTTTGCTTTTAAGCTGCCACCGCTTCATCCCTCGTGCCAGCTCCGAGCTGGCTGTGAGGATTCCTGCTGTGCAGAAGGCAGCAGCCCAGGGATGGGCGAGCAGCAGCCTTGTGCTTGCCAGAACGTCTCCATCAACGCCCGAGCCCGTGCCCAGCGTGGGGAGCATTAATGGTACCCAGTGGTTCCAGTCCTGCTTCCAGAGCAAACAGATGGGTGTAGGATCTCACCCTCACGACTCACAGCATTGCTGTAGGAGTCCCTTTTGGAAAAAGTGTGAAATTTATTGTAATACATGCTGAGGATCTTACGGCAGATCTGAGCTGCTAAACCCTCTAAACCTGAGCCTGCAACTTCATTGACAGGGCCTCTCACTTCACTCAGCTCCAAGCTTATGGTTTCACTGCTCCAATATTTTTCCATACATGGAAGCATTCCTGCCCCAGCCTGGGCTAATCCTGACATGCCACTGCATCTGGATGTTAGCTCATTTCTCGCAGCTGACACTGTGCAAAGGCAGATGTCTGAACTTACTTTTGTTTAAATAGATGTAATTCAGCCAGCAAAAGTCTCACTCCATAGGTAAGCAAGGAAAAAATAAAAAGAGAGTAAAAGGGTGTTTTTCTATTTTATGAAGCTCCCATAGCTGTTAGGTGAATGAATTGGTCACCAGGAATGCCGTGCTTTGGAAATGTATAGTTTAATTTGCAGAGGGGTGACAAACCATGGGTTTGTGTCTCTGGCACGAGCTGAACCCATCTCCTTGCTGTGGCTCTGTCAGTGGAGAGGAGCCGCTGCCCATCCCATGGGAGGGTGCTCCTGGTCTCTCCTCTCTGCTCTGATGGCTCTTCAAAGGCTCGGAGCTGTTTGATGGTGTTTAGCAGCTCAGGAAGCTAGGAGTGCTGCACTCCTGCAACTGAGCCCAACGCCTCGGCCATACCAGAGAAAGAGATGCTTGTGCTGCTGAGCTGCTGCCTGAGCCGGGGGCCTGTTCATAATCCCTTCCTCACTGGGGCGGGCTGTAAGATTTAATTAAATGTCTGTGAGGTGCTCTGCGAGCCTCTGCTGAAAGGCCCTGCGTGAGGGCAGTGCCTTTGAATAAAACCTAGAGACCTTCCCCACCCGCCGGGAAAGAGCTGGAGCTGAAGCAGTGAGACCCAGGCTGTTGAATCTGAACAGATGTTGGTTCTCCCCCACTTGGACAGTTCAAAAGGATTATTCTGCCTCTCCCAAAATAAAGGAGAAACACAGGGATTTTAGTAGTGTTGCCAGGGATCTCAGCTCCATCCCCTCGTGCTCGCTGCTGGTTAAGAGGCTGCATGCTGAGCTGGAGGTGTGTGTGGAGTTTTTGGGTTGTGGGCTGTGCTCTTGTGTTTGCAGTTCAGCATCCACTTGCCCGGCCCTCGCTGGGGGTCCCAGTGTCCACTCTTTGCTTGACCGCTGCTGTTGTGTGCAGGAGTAAGACAAGTTGAACTGAGCCAGGATAAAACAGGTTTCAAATGAACCAAGCTGTGTGATGGCGTGGGAAGGAGGTGACAATTTCCAGGTTTGCTGTCAGATCTGTGAAGCAGATGAAATCTCCTTTATGTGACTGTTTCAGCCCCTGAGAACCAAGTGAGTCCAAGAGCTGTTGGGGTCTGTGGTGCCCCCAGCCTCACCAGGGGACTCCTGTCCCTCCGTTTGCCCCCTCAAGGTCTGAGAAACAGCAGCACTCTGGTGCTTGTGCACAGCCTTGGGTCTGGTGGGATTTCAGCATCAAGCAGGTCACCAGGGCATTAGAAATGTTCTTCCCCTTCATGTTTTTCTGACTACTGTTCTGTCGCTCTCAGAGCAAATCAAAGGGCACCAGGCTACAAATCCTGCCTTGCAAGTATTGCCTGGGTGTTTGGCTTGCAGGATTGCTCCTCTTTTATCAGCTGATAACTGGTGTTTTAAGAGGGCAGGGAGCTGTGCCTATTTGGTTCTGAGAGGCTGATGACTCTACGAGATGATTTTTTAGGCTGTTCCCTTTTTGATTCAGGTTTGTGGCTGTAGAACAGAGGTCCCTGTGCTGTTACATTACAGGCTGCTTCTGATGAGCTCTTCCCTGTAATCTCTGCTTGGAGATTTGCAAATAGCTGCACGCTGAGGGAATTCCTGCTGGCTTCACCTGATGGGCAGGAAAACGGGGCTGGGGGCTGGATGAGTGACCAGAGTGGGGCTCTGCCACTGCCATAATTTCCAGGTCCCAGCACTCCAGTCTCCCAGGAGAAGCCCCATCTCACAGAGCACATGAACATGACCCCCAGATTGTGCTCTGCTTCCCCTGCTGCCGTCGTGCCGTGTGCTTCCAAAATCGCTTCGTTCCAGGGTTAGAAAAGACCCATTTTTGTGTCCTAAAGCTCTGGATTTCACAGACACAGGAGGGGAAAGGTCTTAATGCCTGCAGCTTGATCTGCTAATCTGAAAGCATGGGAAGTTGTTCCTAGGAAGATTTGCTGCCCGGCTTTCTTGATGCGAGTTTGCACAAATAGGGTTTGTTCCTACAATGAGTCGGAGCAGCTGGATGCCTCCCACCAAGATTGCTGATATTTAGGTCTTTGATTTTGGCGGAGACACACAGCAATAAATTAAATGAGTAGGGGAGTTTCAGAGAGCGGTACAGATGGTGGGAAACTGAGGGTAGGGACTACTTAAGTGCTAACGTATGGCACAGCTTTGACTCCTTTCTTTCTTAAAGGAATGGAAGATGCGGTGGGCTGCTGTTCCAGGGATTTTGCCTCTTCCTTGTCTTCAGAGACGTGCAGACCACCTCTATTGCAGTGTTTTCTTGATGGTCAAGGAAGGAGTGTGCCTGTGGCACAGCGATGCCCTCTGTGCTTTTCTGTCCTCATCTCAGCCTCATCCTGGCTCGCTGCACGCTTGGGTGCTCTGTGTCCTTAGCTTTCTGCTTTTCTCTCTGGGAAAGGCCACTGTTAAATGAGATTTCTTGTATCTTTGTAAGTCTTTTTCTTTTTTCCTCATTAGGTCTGACCCAGTTTAGGTTTTGTTTAGCTGTGAGGATTCAAGTGAAACAATTTAATTCCTTTATCCACCTCTTTCTGCATTAATTCGCTGTGTCCTGACTGATGGTTTAATTATTGTGTGTGGCAGGAGCATCCAGGGCCTCGATTGGCACAAGTTGTTTATCTCTTAGGTGGTGCACAAAGTAGATGTTTGTCACCCTGGTCGCTCCCAGGATGGATTTTTGCCTAGAGAAGCAACTTTCAAACCAGTTAATTGCCACCTTGTAAAGGCACAAGGGTAGGTGGCTGTCCCTGCCTTTCCCTACAGGCACATCCCTGCTGGCTGTGTGGAACCAGTGGCTCTAAAGGTGGAAAGATGGGGATGTGGTACGTTGGGAAGAGCCTCCTAGGTTGGGAAGAGCTGTCTTGCAGAGGGGTGGTGAATGTGGGAGAAGCAGGTGAATGGATGGATGGATGATGGATGGGGAGAAGCATGAGGACCAGGCTGGAGCAAGGACTGGTGCCTCACCTGGAAAGTCACTTTGCTTCAGACTGCACAAATTTGAATCCCAGGAAGGCTCCAAATTTTACTCAATTTTAAAAATGAAGCATCCTCTGAGCCCTGCATGTTTTATGTTGTTTTTTGGCTCAGGCTGACCGAGCAGTGGCCTTGTCTTGAGCCACATCCAGATCCTGGTTTGATGTTTTTCCCCATGAGAATTTGCTGCAGGCTTCGCCGCTGAAAAAGTGGAGTCATCTGAATAAACCCCATTTAAGTCTTTAGGTTAAGAGGCCACCAAACACCACTTCTGTCTGTGGCCATCCCTCTAATTATTAAAATAATGACCCCAGGCAGAGCTTACAGCCCTGCTGGCGGCTCTGGGCCCTCTTCAGACAACTGCATTTGAAGGAGATGGTCCTTACCCTACAGCTGGTTATGTAGGGAAGCATCATCCTCAAGATGTGGGGAGAGGGTGGGTGCCTCACCCACACTGACAGGCCAGGCTTGATGCCTCCTGCCTTGTGGGCACACAGGTTTGGGATCTGGAAGGGGAAGTGCAGAGTTCCCACACCTCCTTTCTGTCTTCACAGTCCTGCCTTCTCCAGGCTTCAGACTGGAGATGGGGTTTACACCTGGCGTATGGCTGGGGGAGAATAAGTTCTCTAAAAGTGGTGGCTGCTGTCTCTGGCTGAGTGCATCTTCATTTGTTTCCTCCCCTCCCAAGAGCTGGAGCAGGGATTATCCAGAACAAATCCTGTTACCCAGCTGCCTCCTCAGTGAAGGAGTCACAGGACAGGAGCGCCCCATGGAGCATAAATCTGTTAGCAGATGACATCACAGGTGAAGGTTTTTAGGGTTTCTTTGCCAGAAAGTGGCAGTGTTGATTGCCAGGCTTAGTAGTGAAGAATTTGAAGTTATGATTCATCCCTCAATCTATGTCTTAAGTATTAGTGGTAAAGCTAGGAAAATCTGTGTATGTATAAAGTGTTTCCTCTTAGGGAGCTGAGAACCCCTTAGGTGCAGCAATTACTATTTTACTTAATTGGGATTAAAATACCAAACGCTCAAAACATGCCAACTCGTGTCTGCTGTGGGGAAGACTCAATTGCTCAAGAGAAAGATCTTTTCATCCTGCCACACTGGAGAAAATCTATTGAAAAGAAAAATTCTTGACATTTTTTGGTCATCTACTCAAACAGTCTGTTTGGGCCTATGGAGGTGGTTCTTGGTATCGAAAGTCACTTGTGAGGGGTGGCTCCCAGAAAGGAAAGTGGTTCTTTGCTGATTCTCAGACTCATGGTATTTAATTTGGTATTTTACTTTGTAATTACTCCAGCAATTAGCGCAGCTGCAGATTTTGTCTTGCCTCTGCCGATCTCTGTGCGCTTCTCGCACAGCATTTGCTGGCCCTGAGGATAAACCTACCTTGTGCAAAAGCATATGCTGGCCCTGGAGAGGCTGTGGTGTGTGTCTGGGAATCATGATCCATGAGGACATTTGTTCTGACCCTCTGCAGCCCGTGAGACAGTGCCTGGCCCTGAGCAGCTCGTGCACAAGCTGGTGCTTTGCCTGTGTCCACTTGCAGCCATTCAGTGACATTCAAATGAGGGGCAAGCAAGCTGTACCTGTGTTTTCCTTCAGTTTTAAATAATTCCAGTCATCCTCCCAGTAGCTGAAGACCACACAGAGCCCACTGTGACATGTGGGGTGTTGGTGCTGTGGGCTCATGGCCAGAGTGATGCTGAGAACACAAACCTTGTAAAAAGAAATTAAGCTTCTTCTGTAGCTCAGCAGATTGGACACTGTGTCACAGAGATAGAAGAAGGAAACTCCTGCCCCACATGAGCTTGGGCAAACACTTTTCATGCCATTTTGTGTTTTTTCTCCACCATTACTCACATCATTTGCTTTGTTCAGAGCTTCAAGCTACATGAACCGGTGTGTAATGGCCCTGGAGGGTACATCACGCTGACACAGAGCTGCCAGACACCTTTTGATTTCAAAGTGCCATTTACTCACAGATTTTCAGTGTTTCTTGTTTGTGCTGGTGAAAGCAGCTCCCGACAGAGAAATGGATATTGGTGTGAGCAGCTCCTGCTGCCGCACAGAGCCTGTTCAGCTCATCGGGGGAATGAGCAGCCTCATTCCAGCTTCCCTCTTAAGAGCCACTGAAGAACACCACAGGGTTCTTCCCCCCCTTGCTTAGCTAAATGTTACTAAAGGAAATAAGTTGATAACCAAGTCCAGGCCTTCCTACAGGAGTTGCCATGCTCTTCTCCCACCCCTCCTCTCCTTCCCCTCGCAGTGAGCAGGGGGCTTCACACCGCGCTCGCCCGTTGAGTTGGAAGAGCCTTGTTGGCTTGGTGGGGTTCAAAGATCCTGCAGTGACCATGCAAAAAAAAGAGCAGAATCCCAGTGGTCTGGCTGATGTCTGGGTCAGCCCATCCAAACCCATTTTCTGCTCAGTTACAAGCTCTTCTTCATTGTGTTTATGCTTCACTTACTAAAGATGTTGGAGCTGGATGATTTTTCTGCAGAGGATTTAATTTCATTGGAGTGAAGTGACAGTTTGTAAAACAGATCATGGGATTAGTGGCACCTCAGCTTCTACATGGTATTCCCACCCCCTTCTTGAGTATTACTTCTTTGAAAGCTGAAATTTCCATTGCTGTTGATGCCCTGCCAGGCACTCCAGCAGAGTTGCTTTCCCTTGGATGCAGTTCAAGAAACCATCATTCCTTTCCTCTTATTGTTTCTCATCAAAGGGAAAGGGGCACCTTCCCTTCACTGCCCTGCTGCCTGCAGCACTGGCAAAAATAGACAGCTATGGATGTTTTTCAGACCCACCATGCTGGAAATGTGAACTGGAAATTGTTTTGGTGACATGGAAGCTGAAGCATTCATGTCCTCAAGAAAATAGATTCCTGCATGTAAAAAAAACCCAAACCAAAGTCTGTTCAGGGTACTGGCAGAGGTCTCAATTAAGGCCTGTGCATGTTGGTGGGATGTCTTTAATGCTGGTGATGTATCATTTAAGGAGACCGTGCTGGATGAACTGGTGTGTGTCTCTTCCTGTATGTCCATCTGATTTCCCTGACCTCTCCTTATCCCCACGTTGCCTTCTCATAATGAAACTACAACAGGTTTTCAGGTTGTTGGGGGAAAACACCTTTTCCTAGAGAGAAAGTAGAGGTTCAGTGGATTTTCAGAGAAGATGTATGAGCTTCACTGGCAGGAGAACCGGCCGAGCAAGTCAGCAGTGGGTTTGAGATGTTAACTTTGTGGCTTTTGTCTACCAGAGCCTGAGCAGTATTTGATGTGTAGACATGTTTTCAGACATTTCGCATAGAGAAGGTGTTGGCAGGTCTGTTGTTAACACCCTTGCCTTTAGGCCAAAGTATTGAAAACTCAGGTTCAGCGTGAATCTCATTTCAATGGCTTGGAAGGCTGCAATCTGATGGGCTGAAAAATCTCGTCCAACTCCAGCCTTTATTAGGAGCTTAATCTGAAGCACAGCCAAAGCCCAATAAGGGAGAGGGCAAAAAAAAAAAAGCAGTAAAATGGAACAAGAAATGTGCATCCAATTTACAGTATTCCTCTGCAACCTTAATTCATCCCCCTGTATACGTTACGATGCCGTTTTTAATTACAGGATCACATACGAGTTTTTTCCATGGCACCCCTGCCCTTGCTGCTCATGGAGGGCAGCTGAGGCAGCCCAGGAAAGGATAGGGCTCCGTGTGTAGGACCTCAGCCCTTCATGGTGCTGGATTTGGAGGCAAGGGAATGCGGCAAGTCATGGAAAATGAGAGGGTAAAGTGCTGGTTGAGGAGACAGGAATTCCTGCTCTGCTTGTGCCTCGGGGCTCCTGGATGGTGCTGGGTAAATTGCTTTTCATGCACAAGGAGGGACTTGATTTCCCGGGTCCCCAGGGTGAGGGTTGAGTTGCCGAAGTGCCTGAGTGCTCCTGCTGCAGATGATCTCATGGGAAGTTGTACGTCAAACATTTAAAATGCCGCTCCGTGCTATTTATTTTTTTAAAAGGGAGCTGTAGGCTGATTCTGGAGCTGGATGCCCAGAGCTTCTCTGTAACTCTTTTCTTCGGCTATAAACCGGAGGTGTTGTGAATGTAGTTCTCTAGGATTTTATGAAAATAAATTCAGAATCGTTTGAGAAGTATCCCAGTCTGCAGTGGCAAGACGCCTTCGTTTTTGCCTTGGAGCAGCACATGAAAAGTGTGAAGTGAAGAGAGCTGAGTGCTGTGCATGCACAACCAGCTGAAGCCCAAAACTCAGTAATTCTTGCTTGTTGAGCATCTATTCTTGGTATTAACTGCGTCAGGACTGCGTGCACACGTGGTATGTGGCCGTGCTGTAAAGGCCCTGTGCAAGTGGACCAGATTAAAGCTACAGAGGCAGCATATTTCCAGCACATCCTTGCTTTTCAGGGCTTGGCAAATGTACTATTTTCTTAATGCAGCCCTTGGGGTGCAGTATGGTATTAATTACAGCACCGGGTGAACAAGAAGTTGTGTGCAGAGGGTACAGGCGTCACTCTCCAGCAAACAGTAACGAGGAGGACGTTGAACAGCTCAGTCCTGAACATGCTAATTCCTTTGCCTTTCTGACCTGTAACATAAAGTGGGAGGTTTTTGGATCATCCAGGAAGTGTGTAGTTTAGGCTGCTAATGCCAGATGTCTGCTTTTGGCTTATCTGAATGTGGGTTGTGTTTGATCTTTAGGCTGGACCAGCGTTGTGTGTCGGAGCCTCACTTGCAATATAACTCCCTGTGTCCATGGAAGAAAGAGGTCGAGGGAGTTATTTTTTTCCGTGGTTTTATGGAACTCTATACCGTTGTCTGTCTCTAAGGAAGATGTGACGCACGATGGCTTTGCAGCTATGCAGCTGATGGAGAGGCTCATAACTGTGGATGCTGCCACAGGGATGCTCCAGCAAGAGGGCTGGAAAGCCAAGAGGCAGCTAGCGTTCCTCCCCCTGCTTCAGTACCCTTTGGACTTTGTTCCAGCTTATCTCCTTCCTCCCAAAACGTGGATTAGGAGCTGCAAAACACTCTCCAGGAGGAGCAGCAAGAAGAGCCCCGTGAGCAGTGTGTTGGGAGGAAGGGGAGTGCTCGCTCAGCCCTGCTCCTCCAGGGCTGTGCAAGGGTTTGAACAGAGCTCGCTTCCATCAGCAGATGTTGTCAGGCGTGCACAGGCAAAACCTTGCTCTAATTCAGTAATTATAAAAATTCCTGGCAGAAGCTGCATGTGAGTCAGCTACAGAAAAATTACTTAAGGAAAAAAAGTTTGTAGAATTAGGCTGACTTTAGCACACAAGAAGGGAAGCCGGGGCTTTCTGTAAATCCAGTTGCACATCCAGCCCACCGTGTCTTTTCCTGGAGAGAGATGAGACGGGAGAGGCAGAGCAGTGAAAGCCCAGGAGCTCCCTGCCCACGGCTCCCTGAGGCTGACGGAAGAAGATGGATGGAGAGTTCCCTTTCCACTGCCACTGGAGAGCCAGTGCACAGCCTGGAGCTGGCGTGGCTCTGGCTTGTGCAGGAGGGCAGGGCAGCCCTTTCCCTGCCAGCCCCGAGGTGGCTGCTGCCTGCTCAGCATTTGCCTTTGCCTTTCCCCTCACTGCTCACACCGACTGGCACAGGAATCCCAGGAAACCTCCCTGGCACAGGAGTCCAGGGAAGCCTCGGACAGGTCTTGACTTATCTGCAAAGGGTGTTTGCAGCACTGTCTTCTAGGGAAGCTGCCTTTTTTTTCCTTCGTAAACATTGGATTTAATTTTATTTTTGTTAAAACCCACATAACTAATTTCCCTTGGAATCTTTAGCAGGCGTCTGCTCTCAGTATGTTTTGGCCTCGCTGCCCAGTGCTGGTTTTGAATCCCAGTCCCAGTGGTGGGAAGTTTTTAGAATGAATGCCAGTTGTTTTTTTTTTTTTTTCAATAGAATCACAGTGTCCGCCTGTGGGTTTAAAACAAATATCCTTGGTTTTATGTTTTGCTTGCAAGTAGTCAGGATCCAAAGGGTGTGTAGGCAACCACAGTGATTCGGCTGGGATGCAGCACTTCCTCTTTGTCAAAAATGACTGCTTTTTTTTTCTTTTGTGCCCTAGTGTGCAGCTCCCTGACCCTGCTGCTGTTCATCCACTGCAGCAGGCAGGATCTATGCCTTTGCATGGGGCTATGGTGAAGGCACCCAAGGGAGGTGTGTGACAGCCCCAGCAGTGAGAAATTTAAAATCACACCTGGGGAATGTGGAGTAGGAAACCATCCTGCCTGGTGCCTCTGGGAGTGGGTGTGTCTTGACTGACTTGACTTTTCAGGTGGGCAAAATGTATTTGCTTGCACTTGGGCTGAATTTTCTGCCTCCGCCAGCTCCCTTCTTGCTTTTGTACCTTGTTTTAAGATGCAGCTCCCAGAGCAGAATATAATTTCTCAGGATGTAGCATCATCCTTTTGATCCCAGCCTTCCCTGTATATCCTTTTCAGGGATATTTCCTTTTCCATGTCTTTTGTGGTACCACCCCACTGTGCTTCCTCTGGTGCCGCTTTTGGCAGGAAGGTGAACATCTCACACTGCTGTGCTGCCGAGGCATGTCCATGGACATTGGCATTCCTCCCTTTGAGAAAACACCAAGTGCAGCCTCTCCAAGCTGCCCTGTCTTGCCCAGGAGCAGCTGGGATCCAGGAGGGCTCTTTTCCCAGGAAGAAACCAACGTTGGTGGGGCAGGCGGTGAGCTGTGGTCAGCTCCTCTCAGCCACACGTGTGTGTGTTACACTGACTCTGTTTTTCAGGTGCTTTTCAGCCTTTCCATTACAAAATCTGGTTTCAGCAGCACTAAGTTGTCTGCAAAGTTGCTGTTGTTGGGGTTTGGTTATTATTTTTTATTTTAATATACCATTCTCTGACTAACTTCTAAGAGCACAGAGCTCCCCAGTGTCTCCAGTATGGTAGTGATGGCTGTAGCACTCAAGAGTTGTACTTTTTATAGTCCCTTTGGTCTGCAGTTCTCTTAGTTCTTCTCCCTTTGATGTTGGTCACTGTCAGAAAAGAAGTTTGAAGCTGGTCTGGTAAGTAATAGCTGATAGATATTATAAAGTGTTAGTGAAAAAATGGGAAGTGAGCAGTAGACTGTGCAGTGTACTGTGCAGGGTACCAGCAGGAACACCCAGTGAAAACAGTTGATTTTAGTGTTGAGGAAAATCAGTATAAACTTGCCTTCTACCTGGGATGGGAGAGGGGAGCAGAAATCCTGAAAACAGGTTTGTATCTGCATGAAGCTTCCATAACTGAAGAGCCATGTATATCCTAGAAGAGGCTTTATTTATTCCTTGAAATCCAGAGTTTTTAGAGCATGTGTTGGCCATGCAAACTCTCAGCTTTGCCATAAATCTGTGTTTTGGCAGTACTTGTCCAAATGCCATATTATCCAGAAAGGAGTAGATAGGGGATTAGAGCAGAATCCTTTGCTATTTATGGACTCCCTTGGGGAATGCATTGTAATATTCTTTTGAACAGGCTAAAAGGTAACCACAACAACCCAAAGCTTCTCCTGCTAAATCTTCCCCATGGCCCTCCTGTAGATCTGCAGAGAGGATGGAGGGGAATATTTCAGGTTGCAGATCTGAAATTGTTGAGGTTTTAACGATCTGCCACCTGCTGATTCCTCAGGATTCAGAACAGAATCTGGGACTCGTGTTAATTAATTAATTATTTTATTTATTTATTTATTTACAAATGGGCTGGGTTTGGAGCTTTAAATCTCTCCTTTCCTAAGCAAGTGCAGATTTGGAAAGCATTCATTATTTTCTACTATCTGTAGAAGCATCTTTGTGCAGAAGTTGCTCCTCCTTTCCCCCCCTGCTTCGGAACCGCCGTAACCAGCGCAGGTCCTGCGTATCCCGGGTGTTCCTGTTGGCACGGGAAAGGAGGAGCAGGCTGGGTGCCAGCCTGCCAGACGGAGTCTGGGAATGTTCAGCAAAGCTGCTGGCTCAGGCTGTCCTGACGCTCTTCAGCAAACTGAGCAGCAAGAACTTAACCCGAGAAGGGCTTTTCTCCTCCTTTTGAAGTTGTCAGGAATCCAAAGTGCCGCGCATTGTGTGCCCAGAATTTAATCTGTCGGGCTCCTGCTCTGCCCAGCGGAGGGAGGAGCTGCTCAACCCTCCTGGAGACAGCACAGAAGACCCAATCCAGCTGTGTTAGAGCTGATGTAGAAGGGTCTGTGCAGGAGGACCTGTTTCCTTGGCTGCTTTCTGGCCTGACCGAGCATCTGGACCCTCAGACCCCCTTTCTTTGCCCCCACCATACAAAACCATGTATGTAGTTTATAATGTGCAGAGCAAACACCATAAACTTTATAACTTGAGGACTAACAAAGTTTTTGTGTAGGGTTGCAGCTTTACAGACCAGCTGGCTCAGGTTTAGTTTCTAGGGCTTGGGAAATTCCTGGGTTTGGGTGTTTATCCCAGCTGCCCAGCCCCAGGCAGCCCCTGGGCTGTTTGTCTGCAAGGGGACCAAGGTGTGCTCTGTGCCTGCTCTGTGGTGGGGGAGAGCAGTGAAGACTGTGAAATGTAGGTTTCTTTTGCAAAACTCCTTTGGTTTTTATTAGGAGCAGCAGGTTTGTTCTTGGAGAAGGGAGCATGGCTTGCTTCCTGCACCCGCTTCGTGCAGGGCTTAACATGGCCCATTTTTTTATGTGCTCACTGAAAACCTGCAAAAATCAGGAGCAAGAGGATGGCTAGAGCTTGCTTTCTCCTTTACGTGCCTGTTAAATTGAATAATATGCGTGGCCTTGCCTTTTTGTTTACCTTAGGCTTTGTTATGACATTGAAGATGGATTTTTCCTGGCTCTTGCACGCACAGCATGTAAAACCAACACAGCTCAGTACATGGTCAGTGTGTGAAGCCTGATGCAGCCTGGGAACTTGGGCTGTACTTGGATGCACCCCATTGACATCAACTTTGATGATCCTAGTGTGGGTCCCTTCCAGCTCAGGCTATTCTGTGATTCTGTTCTGTGATTCATTGCTCAGTTGCACCTCTGAGACTGGGAAGCACATCTCTTCTCCTGCTTGTAGTTTCTTGCACTACTTGCCAAACACAGGGGCTTGTTTCAGATTGGTTTTTCTGGAAATAGGGACATTAGGGAGAAGAGATATCTTTGAGATATCTCTGAATTCACTTATGGACCTGGTGAGTTCTTGGTAACCATGGGGAGGGAGTCTCTGTGCATCTTCAGCTGTTTTCACTGTCTCATTTTAGTACAAACAAGTTGCTTCCTAATCTTGGGATGATTTTTGTAGACTTTTCCTTCAGTTCTCAGTTTCTGAGCCCTTAGTTCCTTCCTAGGGAATCGGGCTTTTTTTTCTTCCTGTGCATCGTAATTCCTGGGAGATTATGTAATTTATCAATGCTGGCTTGTCAGGAGAGACTTGGAATAAAAGGCTTTGTAGTGTGCTGCTTAGCTGGCTGTATAAACATGAAAGTACCAGGTTTCTAACTAGCTTGCTCACATGGCTTTCCTCTGCAGAGCTTCAGCCGAAACACTTCTCCAGATAAAAGAATGCTGAGAAAGTCCAGGTCAGGCAGAGATTGTCTGAGAAGGGGTATAACATTGATCTTTGGTTTAGTTTTATTTCTTGTAACCTCTCAGTAAGAGCAGGGAATGAGGATAAGTTGTTTTCATCTCTCGGCGGTCAAAGATTAAGATGGATGAGGCAGTGGGTTGCCTGGAAGAAGCTGTTAAATAAGAGCCTGGCTGTGACTCCTCTCTCTTGGATCTTGGATGAAGCTGACTTTATGCTTCCTGCTTCCCAGGCGTGCTTCCCCACGCTCCTCCTTAAATATCCGAGCTGGTGAGTGATTGCCTTGGGTTTTCTGAGGTCCTTGAACTAAAATAAATGAGAAGGGCTCTGGGAATGAGGCCTCTCGTTGGTCACTTGCCTTTCCCCTCTGAGGACAGGGGTTTGAATCAGGTGTGGCATTAAATGCACAGGGTTTGGTGCCCCTAAGGTCATGTCCTGCTAAGCCTGCCCAAGCTGCTGGGTGTTTGCTGTAGCTGGTGCAGTTCCAAAACACCCCAAGAGTTTTAGATCTGAGCATCATCCCATCGAGTTTGAAAGAGTGAAGGAGGCTTTGAATAAGAGGCCGAGTGGTGTTTGGGTTCAGCCTCTGGGATTGCAGGGTCTTCATTTGCCATTGTTTTCATGCAATAGGAATATACCTCATCTACATCCCAGATTCAAATCTTCAGGGAGAGGATTCCAGGAAACTTTGACTAATATTCATCCCAATTTGGTAGGGCACAGGAGAGGTGTATTATCTGTGGGAGCAAAGGCACTATGCTTTTGGTGAGGACTGTACTGCAGCATCAACACTCTTCAGATGTTTAATGAATTCTGTTTTTATAAGTGGAGTCAGTTCATCACCAGAGTTGCCTGTGGGGTTGAAAATGTGAGACCCTTGGATAGGGGAAGTGGGTGTGTTGGAGCCCCAATATTTTGCCCTGTTCATGAGAAATAAGCCCTGTTTGATTTAGGGTGGAAGGTGTTTGGCACCTGGACATGGCATAATTAGGGTTCACTTTACATGGGAGATGTGAAGCTGCTGTGCTGATTGCTGTCCCTGCCCTGGATCAGCCTTCCCTTGGCAAATCCTCCCTTTTCTCCCTCTCTGGTCAGCATCAGCTTCTCATGGGTGATTGAGAGGCCTCTGACACCTTGTGCAAGGCTCCCTTGATGTTCTCATTTTGTTAATGAGCATCTGAAGAAGGTGCTGGTTGGATCTGGTTGGGGGTTTGCCAGTCTGGGACTGGCTTGATGGTCCCCTGTGTTCTGCTCTGAATGCTCAAGCACTGATGGGGAAGGAATGTTGGAGAAATACTCAACTCCAGAGCTCCCTGGAGCTGAGTTCTGAATCCCCAGGAGAATTCCCTGCAGAAACACTTTGCTGCTGTTTGCTGCTGCTGGAACAGCCCCTGGTTGGCATCTTTCATGCTGTCACTAAGGGAGGACCGAAGCTTGAAGAGGCGTTTTTATTCTCTGTGCTCTGTACCCCAGGCCAAGGGGTTTTGGGGAGGGGAAGTGGTGGATACTGGTGGGTCGGGCAGGATGCTGGGCACTGGCCCTCCAGAGCATGGCAGGCTGGCTGCCTTCCTTCTTTTCCTGCCCTTTGATGTGTTGTGGGATATGTAATGAGCATCTGCCCTCTAAGAGAAAACAGATTTGAGTTCTAAAGTTGAAAAAAGAGGGAGCAATTTTGTTTAATCATTTTCACACAGATCCACAGGCGTTTCTGTAAGAGCGAGCGGCATCTGGTTCAAGGGCAGCCTTGGCTGCTTTGAGCTCTCCTGCAGCTTCTGCAGTCTCAGGCAGAGATTGATGTTCCAGATGCTGTTCTCAGCAATCGGATCAATGATGTGCTTATTTAGACTTTTCATTTTTTAAAGGGGAAAAAAAAGAGTAGATTATACTTTTTAAGATCATCTGAAGAATCAAAGATCTGTGAGGCTTTTTGTTCCGTTTGTTTCCCAGAGCAGGGCCCTGCAAATTCTTTCCCTGTTTATGAACACCACTCAGCAGAAGGAATTGAGCTGCCTGGCTTGATACTTGGGTATTCACCCATTCCCTGCCTTCGGCTTCCAGTCACTGCAAGAAATACAGGATTTTTTATTCCAAACACAGAGCATTTGCTTCAAGGAGAAAGTACTTAAATTCAGTAATGCCCCTGTGCTGTGCAAGCTGCACAGGCTGTCCTGGTGTGTGCTTTTGGGTGTCTCTAAACTTGTTTGTGTATGTGGGAAAATTACTGAGTGACAGGGAAAGTGCTGGAAAGCTTTGGAGATTTGATTTAAATCTGATGAAAATGCAAGGCTGCTGCCTGATCTCCTCTGCCAGCACCCGTTGGGGCAGCTGCAAACACGGCTGCTGTGAGTTTGTTGCTGTGGTTTTCCAAACCCAGACTTTATTTACCCATTTCCATCTATCTAGCATCAGTGTTGCCCTCCCAGAGCTTTGTGGTGGTCGCTGTGTTGTTTTGGAGGTGAAGAGGCCCTGGGAGAGACCCATGTCACTTGCCAAAGTCCTTGGATTTGGCAGGAGCGCTCCAGGAGTCCCATGGGAATGAGAGTCCCTAACCACTGTCCCAGCCCTTATCTGCTGCCTTGGCTGATGAGCTTTAATTACTGAGATCACAAATGCTGTGTGTTCCTTGGGAGGCTAAGGCGATGTTTGGCTCCTGGCATACCCTCGGGCTGTCCTGGGATGAAAGTCTCTGGTGGTGATCAGATAAAGCTGCTCACCAAGAGGAGCAAGAGCGTCTTGTCCATCTCAGGAAGAGTTTGGCTGGCTGCTGGGATGGACACTGAAGTCCATGCTTGGCTTTTGCTGACAGGAGAATGAGGTGTCCCAGCAGACCTGAGGTCTTGGCCGGGGTAGATGTCGCATGTTAATTTTTGCCTGTTCAGGTTCTGCTTACAGCATGAGATACAGAAAAAAAATCCCACAAAGTAAGCTGGAATTAAGCCTTAGGTTTTGTTCTCATTAGTGTAAAATCAGAAAATCTGGTGTTTCTGATGCCTCTGAGGATAGAAGGAGAATTAACTCCCGGTGAATGTAAGCAGAGGATACTTAAAAGGCAAATTGTTCAAATACTTTCTTTAAAATTTGCATGAGTGTAGCAAAAGGTCATCGCAACTGCAGTCTCCTCCTCAGATCCTGCCTGCCGGTGGCTGATTGCAAGAGCCTGTTGCTAAGTGTTCCTGGAAACGGAATAAAGATGAAGCAAGATAATTGAACAAGAGGAGGGAGAGGGAGAGGAGGGGAAAAGCTTGGAGCTCGCGGCGGAACCGCGGGGCTGCCAAATGAGATGAGTGTGCTGGAGTTTGACTCGGTGGCTGCATTCAATCAGTTCTGACCCAGGGGTGGGGAAGGGGGTGACTGAGCCTGAAACTTCATGGCAGATCCTTGGAAAAAGTCACTTGGACACAAGTGGATGATTTGCTTGCGTTTCCTGTGGCTCGTCCAACTCCAAACACGTTGCTTCCTAGCACTGAGGCTGGAATGGGGATGGGAAGCCTGTGCTCCCATGGTGCTTTTCCTGGATAAAATCTCTCTTCCTGCAGCATGGATTTAGTTAGCCTGGGATCATCTTATGGACAGTCAGTAATCATGGAAAGCAACAGGATGAAACAAGAATGCAAGCAGACAAATCCAAAGCTTCACTAAGGCAGAAAGCCTTCAAGTCCAGGTGACTTCGGGGGTGTTTTCTGTCCATCTCAAGTCAGGCTCCTCTCTGAGGAAACAGTGGAGGTTTTGTATGTTGCAGAATCAAATAAACCCCCAACGCAGCTCCTTTTTATTGCTGAAAAGACGAGGGAGCAAAACTTCCTCCTTAACTTTGGTCTTTGGTTGAAGCTCTTGTAAAAACACCAGGCTTTCTCCATCTCCATGGATTGATTTCCTGGAAACATTTTTAGTAACTGTTTCTTGGAGCAATTTTTATCATCCCAGAGCATTTTACAGACTGAATATAGTAACAGCTGAAATACAGCCCCATCTAAGGAAGGTCGCTGCCAGCGCACAGAAGTTTTCGGCATGTTATAAAAGAACACACAATTTGCTCTTCCTTTTGCACAGAATCTCCCTTATTCTCACCCAGAACATGAGGTAGCCCTCCTGCCACCCAGCCCTCTGTGTCACCTCCTGCTTTGCTCTTGACTCGGAGCCTCGGTGGCAGAGCTGGTGCTGGGTATCCTTGGCTCGCTGAATCCCGTGGTCTCCGAGCCTCCCCCTCCAGCTGGGGCTGGCTGTCAGCAGAGGGAATTAATACACTGCATCTTATCTGACATTTTGAACACCCCCGTGGGATTCACGTTTCAGCAGCTCCTGGCAGCAGCTTCTCGTTTCAGCACGTCTGTCTGTGCCATGCTCGGGGTGGCAGGAGGGACACGGTGCCCAAGGCTCTCTCACACCACTGTCCTGCCTTCATCTCTGTGCTGACCCACAGGCTCTCACCCCTTTGGGACACTGTATATTTCCTGACTTTCATCAGTGGAGCTTTTGACCTTGGTTTCTCACCGCCCCTGTTCATCTTTTTAATTGGTTTGGCTGTTGCACGACACGCTGCTGCTCGAGCCATGAAATGAAGAGGAGGGATTCCAGCCTGCTGTCCCATTCCTCCCAGGGCGATGGCTCTGGAGCTGGGGGCCTCTGGTGTCTCAGTGCTGGGGTTTGGGATGGATTGGGTTCCCTCACTTGCCCTGCACCTGGCCCACCATGTTTGTGTGTAATAAACCCCTTGGCCCCATCTGCTGGCCCCACGCTGGTTGTCCCTCCCCTTCTTCTGTGCCCAGCCCATACCACAGCTCAGCTCCTTTCCCTGTCCCTCTGCTTTCTCCTCCCAGCTAATGCCACCAGCTTTGCTGGAGCACGGTGTGATGGAAAAGCTGCTCTGCAGAGGAGTGGGTGAGGACGTGGCTTCTCCAACTTCCCACCTGCTGGTTTGTGCTGCAGTTGAGGTGTTGGTACATGTGAGCTGTGGGCAGCTTTGTTCTGTTCTGGTTTCAATGTGCACAGGTGATTAATTGCAAACGTGGGACTCTCTGTGGCGTTTTCCCATTTAGAGATCATTGGCTTGGGCAGATTTATCTTTCTAGCCCTTGCAACCTTTCTGCCAACAGTCTGAGTGTCACTTCAGGGAGCAGGAGGAAGAGGAGAAATGCTCAGCAGGAGAGCGTTTTCCAGCAGCCTGTGTCACATCTGTCCTGCCTGTGTCACACGTCAGTCAGATGGCCTTCCCCGCAGGGCACCCAGTGGTGGCTCAGGCCGCCACAGCTCTGGGGCTCAGCTGTGCTGGTGAAGTGTGTTAGGAGGGCACAGAGGCCCTGACAGCACATCAACATCAGTGGTTTAGCCCAGAGGAGGTTTGGTGGTGTGATGTTTGTGCAGGATGGCCTCACGGCTCCAAAGGAGAGGTGTCCATGAGCACTGCAGCAGCGCAGGCTGTGGGATCCCTTCCACCCCGAGAGCCGAGGAGGAGTGGGATGACTTGGAGTTGTCACTGGCAGGGATTGCTCTTTCCAGCTGAAGCTTGAGAGCACCTGGGTCTGTTTAGTTCCTGGCGTGTCTTGCTCTGTGGTTAGGGAGTGAATCCCTTGAGTTGTGCCGCCCTCCCGAGCTGCGAGCAGAGCCTGTTGCATGCAAAGCCCAGAGCTGCCCCGGCAGTGGGGGCTGTGGCTTTGGCCTTTGTAGCTCTGCAGCTGTGTAACCTTTGCTTGAAAATCCTCCTTGGGTTGCAAACCAGGAGTGCTGCCAGATGAGATTCGACGCTGTCAGCTCGGAGACGCTGAGATGGACGCAGTTGTAGGGAGTGCCAGACCAACCAGTGCACCCTCTCCTGACATCAGCCGGAGAACAGTGGTTGCTTTTAAACAGTCTGAGTGTTTGCAGTGATGCAAGGGCTGTGGTGAGTGGAGGTTTTTGTAAGGTTTTGTAAGGAAGCATCAGCAGTGACGCGATGGATGAGCTATTGCATTTCAAAAGATGCTGCATAAAGGCAGGTTTGCCATCCATCCAGTGGGTACCTCAACAGGGGTGGGCATAAGAGGGTGTCTGAGATGGCTTCATAATTTTACAGGAGTCTCCCGTGTAGCTGCTCTGGGGGATGTCGTGGTGCTGGCCTGTCACACTGCTCTGGAGGCTCCTGGCGCTGTGGCATCCTGGAGCCCTCACTCCCCAGGGTGTGTTACAGTGCTAACAAATACTCCATTGTTTCCCAGGATTTTGTTGGTCTGATTGTGTAAGGTTCCCTCTCGGATTAACCACTGAAAACAAAACAGAAACCCCACTAATACCTCATTGTGTGCATTAAACAAAACAAAACCCAAATCCCAATTTCCCTGCTGATTTAAAAGGCTTTTGTGTTTGGTGGGAACTCTGTCTAAACTCAAGGCTTTTCAGAAGTGTTTGTTTCTTAATGATCCGGGATTGCAAGGTGTTTGACCTTGAGATTACTGCCAGCACTCAAGTGAACAGTAGCAGCAAAGGCAGTGGGTAGGAAACCCATGTTCTGGCAGCTGTCCCACTTCCAGTGACAGATGAGACATGGGACCAAGAGAGGCCCTGAACTTCGATTCAACGTCCCAGACTCCCACCCCACCCCTTGCCTTTCCTATAAACACATGGAAATATATCCCTTCCCCATAGAGAGAGAGAAATTATTATTTTTACTTACTACCTTTATGTTTACATAGCTGTTTCTTGCTCTGTGTTGGTCATTTAGGGGTGTCATTTATAGGGGCCATGGATGATACATTTCTACATGTGTCTTGAATTTTTACTTTAACTCCTGCTGTCCTCTCTGCTTTTTGTATGTTTTTCTTGCTGTCTTAACTACCAGGAAAGTGTGAAAAAGTGCCCATGAAAACAGGTAACAGAAGGTGTGTTCTGGGTGCTGGCAGACCCCCTGGATTCTGCACCCATTTTTGTGCAAGCTCTGTGCTCCCATTTGGTGGAGGTAACGGGAGAGTGTTTGGCTCAAAGCAGAACTGCAGAAAGAAAAAATGTTAATGAAATACCATGCTCACATGCAAACCTCCTTTTAAGGGCTGAAGCAAGGTATGTGCATGGAGGAAAAAAAAATTATTGGAAATGTATGTAGGTATATTTCCTAGTCCTGGGTACAATACTGCATCCTTAAATTCTGCATCATCTTTGGGCTGTTGAATACAATTTGAGAAACAGTTGAGAAAAAATACGTTTATAAAAGACATCCTCATAGCGTTGATAGACCAGCCTGTCTGGTGGCATTCTCCCTGCTTGATTTCCTGCCTGTTTTGTTATCTGTGTTTAGTCAAATGCTGCTTCATCCTGATCCTGGGATGAAACCAAGCTGCCATCCCAGCACCTCTTTGAAACCTGCACACGTAAAACAACCAGGGCAGCTCCCGTGACTGCTGCGGGCCCTGGGGCTTTGCTCTCCATAGATCATGTTAACTGCTCTTCAGCTCTGCTCAAATTAAATGTTTTCCTATCAGATGTGGGCTGTGGAGGATCCAGCCTGTCAGCCTGCATGTGTGTCAGGGGGAGAGGAGGCAGCTTGTGCTCGGAGCGAGCCATATGCTGCTCTGCCCTCCAATAAAACGCTCGGCTCGCAGCCCCTTGGATGTCACAGCCCAGGAAGTTGCAAAGAGCAACAGCCTGGGCAACCGAGGTGGTGAGAGGAACAAGATGGGAGGAAACACCAGGACGTGAGACTGGGCTGGTTCAGGTTCCTCAGCCTGGGCCTTTGGCTGTGGAGCTCCTCAGGGAAACGAGTATCCCTCGGCTGGCGGCTGCTGTGCCAGAAAACCCGCGGAGAGGATTTCCTTCTGCTTCACCTCCAAACCTCCTGCTGCTGTGATCTGTGGTTGGGAAGAACAAAAGCCCAGGGTCACAAACGGGCTCCTGCCAGGGTCTCTTCTGTCCCCCCACCAGCTGTGGGGCAATGTGGGCAGCCACAAGCTGGACGCTGCTTGCCAGTCTCCTGCTGTGGAGCTGCAGCAAGGAGAGGGAGGAGGTGACAAGCAGAACTTCTGGGTTGATTTTTAAAAAAAATTTTTTGCTTGCACCAAGTCAGATTGCTGGAATGTCCACAGCAGGTGCTGCTGGGCTGATTGCCAGGGAAAACTGGTGCTAAGGTTGGTTTTAACTGGGCTTTCAGCCCTTACAGGCAGTGTGCACACAGAGGGAAGCGATGGGGTCCATATGGACCAGCAGCCCTGGTGCCCTGTGCTGTCCGTCTCAGCTGTTCACATCAATCCTGTTTATTGCAATTCCAAACCCTCCCTCCTCAACTCATTAACGTTCTCGGAGCAGACATCTATCTCACCATTGTATTTTGTAATTAGATTTTGATTTGCTTTCAGAGAGAAACAGCAGCACAATGGACATTAATTTATCCCAAGCCTCGCTCGATCTCCTCTGTGTCACAGGGTCAGACCTTGGCGTGCACCATCTGGTCTCCCCCCACTGTTTGGCTGTGTGTTGTTCCTGCACCTTGTTCCCCTTCTGCTAAGGGGGTTCCCTTCTGCACGAAGGAAAACGAGCAATGAGGGAGGGCTGGAAGAGGGGCCTTTGCCCAAGCTGAGCTTGAATCGTAGGGACAGGCGTGAACTAGATTTAAATCGACAGGGAGAGGGAGCAGCCTGTGGTCTGCAGAGCCTGGGTGGCCCCTGGTGCTTGTAAACCCTTTAAGGCATGATGTAAAAGCTGCCTTTAACACTGTCACTGAGTGAGGACAGAGGGGTTCCTGCAGTGCAGGAGCACTGGAGGTGGCCGTGAGTGTCTCACCAGCCTGGAGCTGGTCTGTGAGGCAGAGCTGGCCGCAGAGCTGGCAGTGGGCTCTGCTCTGCTGGTCCCTGTGGCTCTGGACCAAGGGCACTTTTCCACCCGAGTGCTGCTCATGTGTTCCTCAGACAGATTTCGTGTTTCATCCCATGGCTCTTGGACAAGAGACGAGCAAGAGCTGAGCTCACACTGTAATGGAAACCCCTCTGTGCTCTCACGTGGTCACTCGTGGGGCTGTTGGAAGGTGGGATCTTTCCAACACCGCACTGGAAGAAGTCTCCAGACCCTGGGGGTACTGCCTCCAAGAGTGGATTTTTGGAAAAGTTGCTTTACATTTGATTTAGCAGAAAGCAGCAACCATCTACAGCAGGAACGTGTTCATTTTGTTACTGCTTTTGAGTTTTTAAACTGGTTTTGTCTGTCACTGGTCAAGGTAGAAGGGTGAGTTGCAAGGTGAGCAGAGACAATGTTTGCCCTCCACACCTCCGAGCAGAGCCTGCCCCATATCCCGTGGAAGATGGAAGCGTGAGAGCTTTTATAGTCCAGTTTCACACAACATCAGAGAAATGCAGCCCCCAAGGAGGGTGGGAGGACCACTTTCCCAGCAGGCAGGGCTCAGTGCACTGCAAGCAGTTGTGCTTTGTCTCTGCCAGCATTCACCGCTGCAGCTCAGGATTTATGTTAGCGAGTGAATGCGACCAGGACTGATAAATCAATCAGCACAACCAAAAATAGCACCCGGCAGCTGCTGGAAGTGGGGGATCCCTTCCCCAGCAGAATGTGCAGAGCAGGAGGGGATTTCATCTGCCCCGGCCGGGTGCCAGCCCTGCACAGAAACAGCCGTGGGCTGCTGAGGAGACCTCTCGTCTGACACCTTTATCTGGAAAAATTACTGCGGCTGTCTGCAGACTTCTCCCCAGCGTGCCTCTCAGCCAGGCTTTCCCAGTCACCAGGGTGGGGGGAGCCACGGAGCCAGCGCTGGTGGGGAGAGCAGCCTTGTGTCCCACGCCGAGCGCTGCCGCACGGCCCAGCGTCTGGGGATCGCCTCAGACCTCGGATCATGAGTGATCTTGGAAAGCCTCTCCCAGCTGGTCGTGGATGGAGTCATGGAGGGAGCCCAGGGCTGCGGTTTCCAGGACAGCGTGGTGATGCTTTTGTGTAGGGATAAAGTTACCAGAGGAATCTGGTGACTCTGGTTTTTCCACTGGATGGCTGCACTTAACCACCTGCACAGGAGCCAGGGAAGTTTCTGTAAAGCTGATCAGCCTGCATGGAGTCTTGTGAGGGGCTGTATTTCCTCAGCCCATCTCCTGTGGGTGTCCTGGGGTGAGCAGTGACTGTAGCAGGCCTGCAGCCTGAACCAGGAGCAGAGGGCACTCCAAGAGGATCAGCTGCTTTCAGGCTGAATAGTCCCTAGATTATTTCCACATCTGTGTTAGCTTTGGCTTGATCCCACAGATTTGCAACAGCTGTTGGGAAGCAGAGCAGAGATCCCCTCTTTAAATGGATGATCAAATCCTTAGAGTGTGGAGTATGTTATTTCTATGTCATCCTCTTCATGGCAGGAAAAACAGCTTTTCAGAGTTGCTGAGGCAGCACTCTGCCCTGCTGCCTGAGCTGTCATCCCATCAGCCTGCGGTCTCACAGCAAGTTGTAATTTGCTTTCTGCATCCCACGCCCAGCCCGGCACAGGATCCTTTGTGAGGTGCGTGGTTGTGCAGGTATCCATACCAGAGATGCCTTTTTTCTCCTGGATTTCCCTTTCTACATGGACCACAACCAGTGGGTTTAAGGTGAGCAGGACCAAGTAGGAGCTTGTCCCTTTTCCAGAACCTTCACATGTGCAAATCCCTGGCATTTTGCGCTGAGAAAAGCTAACCAGTACAATAATTTGCCACAAGACAGGTTAGGTCACCCCCGTGTTCAGAGGCTTTAGGTGGAGGTCAGATGTCCTTGCTGGAAGTTGTAGTTTGGGTGCAAAATAGTGGCACAGCGTGGGAATCCCATAGGGAGCTGTCTTTAGCCTAGCTAAAATGAACCAACCTGTTTCCTATCCAGGTTCTTCTCTTTCAGGTCAGACCTGCAGTAAAAGGAGCCATCAGGCTTCATTCCCAAATGTCTGACAGGCTCTGGAAGGGCGAGTCTGGCTGATGAGGGGCAAGGTGGTGGGAATTGTGGTCCATCCTGGCACTCGTCCTGCGGCGCGTGCGTTTCTCTTTCCACATCAGCTTTCCTGGTGCACAGGGGAATCATCAAACCAAACTGCTCCCAGTTTAAACAGCACATTCCTGTATGGAATTAATATGGTTAGTGCATCGAGACCACTAATTTCCAATTCAAGGCTTTTATAATAGGCTTAAAATGGCAACCCAGTTCCAATCGCTTTATATGCGGTTGTTGTGTTTGTTTGTTGGTGCTGTGTGATGGGTTTCAGTGATAACCCAGGCACCAAATCTATTGCAGATAGGAAGTGCTGCTCAGCCTTTGTGAAGCTCTGAAACTTGGTTTGGTGTTACCTGGCCGGGGCAGTTGTGTCTGGGAGCTTTTGCATAGGTGCAAGGTAAAACCTTTCTGCTTGAATTGCTTTTTCTCATTCACCCAAGGTGTGACTGAGCGTGTCACGATGTTCCTTGGGTTCAAGTCTCAGAGCCTGGTGATGGACACGCTCCCCCAGCAGCAGCAGATGTCACGTTGACCTATTCTGATGCTTTTTGACCCTTTTGACACACACCTGACTTTGTGCTTGCTTGAGGCATTCTCCGGTGGACCCTCAGTGATGAGTTAGAAGTGGCAACTCCCGGTTTCATGGGATCAGAGTGTCTGGATTGCAGATTACCCATGCCATGGATGTCTGGAAAGCCAAGACCAGTGCCTGCAGTTTGGGTCCAGTGGGGCTGATGGTTTACACATCCTGAGAAGACCCAGGACCAGTTGTTGGCAAGAGTTTCTTCATCTGCTGGACCGCGTAGACTGCCTGGAGCCAACCATGCCCACTGGCTCCAGTGCTTTGAGCAGGTTTGGTTTGGTGTTATCCCCTTATCTGGGGTGTTGCAGCCCCATCCCTCTGAGCATAGCCAGTCGAAGCAGCCTCTTGGCTCTGAAGTGCAGACCCTGCTGCTTCCCCAGCCAAGCAAAACTGCCAGGACCCGCCGTGATGCCCCAGGGGAGCTGCTTCTGAATACAAAGGACTTGGCAAAATGAAGTGTAATGTAAGCAACTATTTAAAGAGAACGATCCGATTGCTAGTTGTAATTTCCTTATTGTTTGCAGCACCCTGTTAAATGCCTGTGATCCTTTTAAAGAGCTTTTCCCCACCCTTTAAACTTCACAGAAGTGGATTTTACCTTCTGTGATTTGAACACGGTCACTGTGAAGGGGCTGGTCTGCACAGAGTACAATTTCTTTACTCTCTTCATGCCTAAGGCCATTTGGTTTATGAGTCTATTGTGAATGAGTGGGCTTGTCCCAAGATTTACGTCTATTGGAAATGGAAGGCTGATGGGTAGGACACAAAAACTCAGCTCTCTCTAGGTCCAGATAGCTGGAGGTTGATAAAGTCTTCCTACATCAATGGTAATACTTTCCTTCAGACCCATTTTGATAACACCCCTTGTGAGCAGGGTTCTGCATCACTTACCCACATACAGCTTTTATAAAAAAGTGTTGGAAGAAATATTTAATACAGTGACACTGAAACCTGAATGTGGATATGACTTGTTCCATCATCTGGATCTCTGGTGAGAATCTGCACCTTGCATCCCATTCCTGCCCTTGTGGCCTGGTCCCCAGATCATTCCCATCTCGGGAAATGGGATTGCTTCTCTTTGCAAATCAGGGACAGCGATCTGCAGAGTTCTTCCCCCGGAAAACATGTGGGTGCAGTTTCTATGTGAGGTGCTGGTGAAGGCAGTAGCACATTGTGTGATGGTTTCTCTGGCTCTTGTGCTGGCTGACGCTGACGGGCCCCTTCTGTGCTTCTCTCATGGCTTGGTTTTATTCTCCAAACTGGAGCAAGTTGTAAACACACGGAGCCCGAGGGGCTTTGCAGAGCAGAGCTTGATATTAGGGGAAGGTGGAGATCAGTTTCCTTGCCCTTTGGCTCTTGGTTATGGTTTGGCTTTTGTTTGAGAGTTTGATAATTCACCACTGGGCTGTTTGGGTTGAAATGCTTGGAGAAATGTAAGGAAAACGAGGTGATGGCAGCAGCTCCTCCGTGCGTGGCGGGGAGAGCTGCCCTGCCAGCCCACACCTGCAGTCTGGGCTGTGCCAGCAGCTCTTGTCGTTTTGTTCCTCCTCAGTCCAATGAGCTTCTGTGCACAACTTAAGCTCCAAATTACCCAGTGCCAGAAGCATATGCTGAGGAGTGTCAGCCCAGCACTGTGTGACACCAAGGGCGCTCTGTCGCCGATGCTGAGCAGAGCCGAGCTCACTGCAAAACGTAAGGAGCAGCAGACAGGACCATCCAGACTGGGATGCCCAAAACGTGCCCATCAGCCTGCAAAGCTGGCAGTGCAGGATGGATGAGCTGGGCTACACGGCCCCCAGGCTGATGTCAAAGCCCTTAATCAGTTCCTGGGAACAAACCCGGGAAGCCCCAGTTGCAGAAGAATAATTTTTTTGTGTGTTGGCCTTGTGCTCAGCCTGGCTGTGTCTTGGCAGGGGTTGCTGGTTTGTTTAATGAACATGGAAGTGGGAGGGGAGGAAACAGCCAGGAAGGCATTACAAATTGCTTCAGAGCAGTGGCATTAAAAGCATTTGTGCTTACCATGTCTTCTAAACAAAGACCTCAAAGCGTGGCAAAAATTATCCCCATTTTACTTGCAAAGAAGTACATGCGGGAGGAGGAGAAGCTTTGCCTGTGCTCACAGGCAAGGCCACAGCCAGGTGTGAGACACATGGGGGTCTCACCTGAGGTCCCAAGGGGAGGGTGGTGATGGTGAGGGGTTTTTTGGGTGCTGGCCCAGCAGCTATTCCTCACATTCCTTCACACTCCTTCCTGAAGCGTCAGTTGTGTTTCTTTGCTCAGCTCTGACCTCTGGTCTGAAAGATGCCAGTGCTCCAAAATCTTCCTCTTCACGATGCCAAGTTTACCTTTCTTATCTCCCCTCCCAATCTCTTTTACAGCTGAAGCTGTGGAACAAGTACAGAGTCTCCAACATTCCTTCCCTAATATTTATCGATGCCTCCACTGGGAAGGTGGTTTGCAGGAACGGCCTCCTGGTCATCCGAGATGACCCGGAAGGTAAGACCTGGAGTCTCCTGTGCCACAGAAACATGGACACTACGTACAGCTGCCTTTTCATTTCAGTTCATTCTGAATGGCCTGGGGGGGCAGGGAACAAAGAACTGTTGTCATACTTAACTATTCAAAGCACTGTGCTATTTTCGGCGTAACATTTTTTACATCGTTCCTGCCAGATCTTGTGTTTTGGTTTTGCTTATTGAAAAGAACAAAGAATTTCCCTCTAGGATTTTTGTCTGGAGTGCTAATGAGGAAAAAAGGCTAACTGAAACGTTAAGTTTGGATTTTTCCCTCATGGGGACACATGGACAGATGAAATGAGGGCCCAGACTTTCCATACCTTGGGAGAAGAATACTTCCAGAATCCTGAGTAAGGCTTCTATCACTGACATCACACTCTGTTAGGTTAATGAATTTCCCGTTATTTACAAATTAAACAGAAGAATACTACCATTCTCCCCTGCTGAGGTTTACTTTGCCGGGAGTCGATGTTAAATCTATCTTCTTCCAATTTGGAAAAACCCAAATGAGCCAAATGTGTGCCCTTACTCACAGACCCCGCAGACCCATCAGTCATCTGCTGTAGTTGTCCATCCATTTTTTTTTTATTACTGGCTCATTGTTTCTTCGTGCAGTAAATACTGAGCACAGTGACAGAGTCCTTAATTCAGTGGCAGGAGCTGTACAGCAGGAGCATGTTGTGGCCTGAGCCATCTGTGATGTTCCCTCCTCCCTGGCTGAGCACATGGATTGACTGCTCTGGGAGCTGGCAGCAGATGATTCAGAGCATGTTTGTGTGTACACACACAGCTTGCTTTGGGGTGCAGAGGGTTAGTGAAGGATATATATAGAGATATATATATATAAAAACACACCATCTTTTGCATATATTTACTAAGGTTTTATAAATAAAAACATACATGCATACATGTAAAAAGAAATGGTTAGTACCAGTGTAAGGGGCATGGTCTGACTGCATTCCTGAACAGGTATCACCTTGCCCTCTCTTGTTAAAATAAACATTTTTGATAAGGAAAAGATGCATCATCATCAGGCACAAAACCAGAGCAGGCTTTGTCAAGCTGAAGGTGCTGTGACTTGGTCTTGGGTGCAGCCTACCTGAGAGAAAGAGGTGACCCTGACTGCAGTGCAGAGCTTGGCTTCCTCACCTCAGGGCAGCAGTGTGGTGGTGCCCTACAGCTGAGGTGCTCTGCATCCCCCTTGGATGGAAATAAACCCCGGTGGGATTCCTCAGACAGGATTTCCTGTATCATTGCAGAAGATGGGATGGTTTTTTTAGTGGAACTTTCTGAAACTGTAAAAGCTGCATGTGCATGTTACTGTCTTGTGTCTTCTTTCCACCCCCATCCCGACCCCTCCCTAGGTCTGGAGTTCCCTTGGGGGCCAAAACCCTTCAGTGAAGTTGTTGCTGGGCCTCTGCTGAGGAACAATGGGCAGACACTGGACAGCAGTGCCTTGGAGGGCTCTCACGTCGGGGTCTATTTCTCGGCGCACTGGGTGAGTAGGAGGTGCTGTGCAGAGCGGCTGGAGTGGGCTCAGGGACAACAGAGACCCCAGGCTGGCTGGTGTTGAAGGGTTTAAGATGCTGTGATCATTCAGCATTGCAGTGGCCCTTCAGAAGAGGGGGAGTGGTCATATTTTAAAAATGGAAGAGGTTTTGTTGGTAACTTAACAGACCATAAGCCCCAGCCACAGTCAGGGCTGCTGCCTGGCACTGCAGCAAAGACCAGGTCACAGAAGATCATGGTCACTGGGTCACCTGGCCCTGCTGGGTGTGGAGGAAACAATGTCCTTGTGTTTGTGTTCTGCAGTGCCCGCCATGCCGAAGCCTCACAAGGGTCCTGGTGGAGTCCTACCGGAAAATCAAGGAGGCAGGCCAGAAGTTTGAGATCCTCTTCGTCAGTGCAGACAGGTGAGGCAGCACCCACCCCCTGTGCAGGCAGAGCTGGCTGTCCCCAAGCTGGTGAGCATTGCTGGTTTGATTTGAGGAGGAAATTTGAATTAGGGCAGAGCAGGTTGGCTCTGGGAACAGAAAGGCTGCCAGAGTCCTTTCCCTCTTCCCAGTGGTGCAGAGTGGGGTCAACAAGAGCTGAGAGCAGGCTCTGTCCGTGGAGCAGATCTGTGGCTCATGGCTTTCAGGTCTGAATGATGCTCAAGTTGCTGCTGTCACAAGTTGGCATTCAGATGGCTCGCAGAGTTTGAAATATTTTATTGGGGACTTCTTGAAGGACTTGGGGCTTTAAATTAGGTCCAACTCTCTCCCAGCAGCACTTACCGGTGGGTTTTGGTGGAAGGGATAAAGGACTTTGCAGGGCAGGTTTTTAATGAGGAGAGAGCCTGGCAAGTGGAGGGGCTGTCCTCTGCATGCCATGCCCTGTTCTTGCACAGGTCAGAGGACTCCTTCAAGCAGTACTTCAGTGAGATGCCCTGGGTGGCTGTGCCCTACGCCGACGAGGCCAGACGGTCACGCCTGAACCGACTCTACGGCATCCAAGGTAGGAAGGGCCACACTGAGGCACAGATCTCCTTCCCACCCCTCTGGTTGAATATTTGTAATGTCTCCTCTTGTTTAACTAAACCAAGAAAACAGCAAAGCAAAGCACAGTGCCCCAGGCAGAGCAGCTTCATGTTTCTGCTCTCCACAAACTCACATTCCTACCACCTGCCAGGCAGGCTGTTAGTTGAAACAGGACTTCCATAAACAACCTAATTCTTCCTGGAAACTTGGAAGCTGTTTTTGGCTTGGATGTTTTTTGTCTAATTACTGATTTATTTATTTTTGCGTTTTCTTGAAGGTTTAAATTTCATTTTCTTGCTGGTTTATGTAATGCAAAGGCAGGCCATCGTTCTGTGCAGGGGCTGAGGAAGATGGCATCTGGTTTGTGTTAGTGACATGAATTACAAAAGAGAGAGTGTTTGATGTAAACCATGGCTTTGCTTTTACTGTACGTGCCAGTGCCAGAATTCCAGCAGCCCTGGCTGCTCATAGGGGCAGGGAGAGACTCTGTGTGACTGGGTGGCTTCAAAGAGTCACTAAGATGATAAAAGCTCGCAGCAGCCTTCCTGGGGACTGGCACCTTGTTCCTGCAGGGCACAAGCTGCAGCACAAAGGTGTGCAAGGTGAGTGGCTGGTGAGGAGATCCCATGTACAAATAGTTTCTCCCTGTGGTTAAAGGGTCTTGCTGCAATGTGGCTGTTTCTCATCTGTTTCTGTGTGATGTCATAGAATCATAGAATATGCTGAGTTGGAAGGGACCCATCAGGATCATCAATCCAGCTCCTGGCCCTACATAAGACACCCCAGTAATCCCACCATGTGCCTGGGAGCGTTGTCCAAATGCTTCTTGAACTCAGACAGGCTTGGTGCTGTGACCACTGCCCTGGTGAGCCTCTTCCAGTGCTCAGCCACCCTCTGGGTCAAAAACTTCCTCCTAAACCCAACCTAAACCTCCCCTGATTCAGCTTCATGTTGGTCAGGTGGGTGCAGGCTGGCAGAGTGTTAACGTGGTCTGCAGGGAAAGGAGGAGTGTTGCCAGAGGTGGCTGAGGGTTTGGGAAAAATGACAGGAGAAATAATCCCTCCTTGGGGTCCTCTCCGAACACCCCTTCTGGCGTGAGCTCAGGTGCTGCCACTCAGCTCTGTTCCCTGACCTTAACCCAAGAATAACCATTTGCCTGCTTTAAATAGCCATCAGTTTGCCTCTTAATCACCTTCCCATGAGGCAAGAGCTTTCCAAATTCATCCGTCTTTTCCCCGGCCCGCTCACAAACCTCTCCAGTGCTGGTTTCGGCTGAGCACTGCAGGCCTACTGTCAGTTTCACTGGGACTTTCTGTAAATAAGGTGTCCAGACATGGATACTTGAGCACCAGGCATGCTGTAGCCAAGGAAACAGTGACAACAGCTTTCTCTCCAACTCCAGCTGCTGGCTTCTTAAAGGTATCTCTCTTTGCTGTGTGCCAACCTGAAAATGTAAATATTGGCTGTTCCCCTGCATCTCAACCCCTTCTTCTGCCTGGGTAGCTCCCATGTTATCCCTGAATTTCAGCTCCACGCAGACTTTGGGGCTGCCTGCCTGTTTGCAGTCAGGCTTTTCACAGCAGCTGTAACAAAAGCTTCCTGCAAACAGAGCTGGATGTCGTGGGCTCAGCTCATCACCACGGGTGGCTATTCCACCTAAATGAAAAATCAGATCCATGTAACCTCATCTGCCTTTCCCCACACGCATAGTTCTGATGCTGCCATGCATCTTCAAGCTTCCTTTGGAGCTGCACCTGTGATCAGTGAGAGTGCTCAGTGAGGTTACCATCCTGGTGCTTGGGTTTGTGAGCACGATATGGGGAGGTTTTCCACTGTTTTTTGAAGGCTGGATGCTGAAACAACAGAAGAGCTTGTCTTCCCTGTTTGCTGTAAGTTCCTGAGCGGTGGAAAGCAGCAAGAGAATCAAATCTCTTGTTGTTTTAGTCCTGTGTTGGCCCCTACAGCATTCAAAAACTCAGTATAAAATGTAAGTTGAGTTATTAGCCTTTATTTGGGTTTACTTGAATGCCCCTATTCATAACTCCTGTGCAGTCAGAGGCTGTACCATACCACCTCTAGTAAATTGCTTCTGGGTGCAGTGCTGTTGTAAGAAAGAGTCATGTCCTGTGTTGTGGCTGCTTAGAAATAATTCCCTTTTGTGCAGGCTGCTCCCAGTCCTGCCTTCGGTGAAATGCCCTGGCCTTAACTCCCCTTCCAGTGGGATGGGGAGCAGTGATAAATTTCGTGCTTTGATAGGAATCACCCCTTGTTGTTGTGTATCTCAGGAGACCTTTTGTGTTCCTGAATATTCCCGCTGGGCTATGTGGTGCCTCTTTGGGATTTTGCAACAAAACTGTTGTTCTCCCCCTTCCCCACACTTTAGCCCAGACACCCACAGGTCACTCTCACAGCCTGGAAGTCACTGTTATGGGAGATTTCTGGAGCTTTCTTCTGAAAAGGTGAAAAAACAGCAATAAAATACACCACTCATCCTGTGGTTGGTGTGGGGTTTGCTTCACTTAGGTCGTGATTATGCACCCAACAGACTTCACGCAGATGAGATTTCCATGTCGGATGTGGGGTTTAATATATAAATATGTAAATGTCTTGCCAGGTTTGGTAATAAACCATTTGGCCCTTGTGTTTTCATAAAATGCTGGCCCCGTGGGAGCCAAATCCATTTTCTAGTGCATAAAATCCAACCAAGCCCGTCTATGCTAATTCTCATCCAAGCTTATACAATATTCATTGCAGTGTCTGATCGCTGATTCTTCTTGATAAGTAAATTCTGGTGTTATGACTTAAGGCAATTACCAAATCCCCCAAAAGGCACTAAAATAACAAATAGTGGCTGGGATGAGCGGGAAGAGGGGTGGGGAGGGGGAATTATTTGGGTTAGCAGGTGTGAATAAGGTTAAGAGTGGTTTCCCTGGTCCTGCAGGTCTGTGTCCCTTGAAAAGAGGGTGTGTTTGTTAGGGAAGTAGTCACAAAGGGACTGAGAAGACAAGGCTGATCCTATGGGATGCCACCATGAGCCTGGTAAAACCACGTCCTTACCCCAGGGACCCAGACAGGGACGTGAATTATCCTAAAAGCCCCTCTGTTTTCTGATTCAGTTTTGTATTTGCAGTTGGAGATTCAATGGCTGGGTGGTTTGGGGGGGGGAGGGTATCTGCATATGCAAATCAGCTAAAATCTAAAGGAATGCTTTGACTAGTGGATGAAATCCTTGATAGCTGCAGAATCACAGCGCTCTGTGTCTAAATTGGGTGCTTAATTTTCCCAGATCAGCAAAGCTTATTTGAAACCTCTGCCAGGGAGTGCTGTGCTGTTGAGGCTGACTGATGACCTGAGAGCTTCCAGCCTGTCCCTCATGTATAATGGATGGCAAAGCAGGCGTTTGGGGTGGGACTGGGAATCGTAAATGGATCAGGATCTGAATCCTGCGTGATGCTGAGCGCCGTGTACCCCTCCTGGTGTCAGTAGCACTTTGTGCCTCTAAGGGCAGGGCCAGCGGGAGGTTTCCCAATTCCTTCCAGTCTGTTTAACCCATCCCTGCCCTGGAGCTATGTCGAATTACCAGCAGGTAATGAATAAGCCTTTTTGTGATACAAAATGGTTTTCTTGGCATACCCTGAGGATCTGCAAGCGCAGCCATTGGGCGGGTTCCTGCGCTGCTGCTTAGCACCAGCCCCAGCCGCGCAGGCAGGAATTCGAGCGGCGCTGCCGGCCTGGAATGACGGGAATGCGGCCGCTCGCCTGGACCTGCAGGCAGGCTGGGACACACAGATAGCCGTGTATTTCCTAGAGAAATACCTCGAATTCAGAGGGCTTCTGAGGAACCCACTGTTGGGCAAACGTGGGAGCCCAGTGCCAGGAGCCTGGCAGGGGCAAACGTGCTGCGTGTTGCCTGCTCAGGGAATGGTTCTGCAGGGTATTTCTGAGGAATGAGCTTTAAAATGAGCCTTTGGATGAAGGGCAGGAGTGTTTGAGTTGCCTCAGTTTGCTGGGTGTGTTTTGGGGGATGTTGCTGGGTGAAGGAGATGCTGGATAAGGGAGCAGGTTGAAGCCTGGGTGATGAGCCGCTAACAGCAGCAGCTGACACTGACACTGGTCTCTTCATTTGTCCCTTGGGGCCTGATCCCAAACTGTCCTCTCTTCCTTCCTTGCCTTGCGGGATGTTTCTTTGTCTTCCTGATGAGAGATGAATGCTGTGCTTTCCAGATGAAGTCACCAGCAGGAGCCACTCCTGTCGACCCATCCGTGACTGTTGCCAGAAAGCCGGTGCCTTATCAGATGGGATGGTCACCAGCTGGTGTCCACCCTGCCCCACTGCCAGTGACACTTGAGTGGGTGACTTGTGCTGTGTCTCTACTGCAACTGTGTTCACCTCCTGTAAAAAGCTTCCTTTATGACAAGGCTTTCCAGCCCTGCAGCTCAGGGCAAAATGCTGCTTTTTCCCAAGGGCCAGACCATCACTGGATGTCCCCTGAGCCATATCCTGCCACGTTCCTACAGACCCTGGACATTCCTGCACAGCTCCTTAGTCTCTGGAGGGATGTGCTGTGGAAATGGCTGGGCCATTAGTGCTGAGTGCTGGACGGCTGTGGGGGTTCCTGGAGGAGTCTGTGGCTGCTAAAATACAAGGCATTCTTTCTGGGAAGGAACACACCCTGCTTCCTGGCCGCTGTTGTGTGCAGGCCCTGTGTGTTCCTGGGAACTGGGCTCTTCCAGAGGCAGCCACATCTCAGCATTGGAGTGGTGGTGCTCAGGGGACATGTCTGCCTGGCAGTGTTCAAGAGGGAGCCTGGCAGGAGGGTCCCTGGGTGGCACGGTGGGATTTGCATCCGTGGGCACCAGACAGCAGCAACCCCTGCCTGCACCCGGGCAGGGAGAGGCAGGCAATGCCAGAGCTGTCCCCTAGCTTCCTGCTCTGGTTCCTGAATTGCAGTGCTCTGCTAGGTCAGAAACAGGATCCAGGGAGCCCAATCCCCACTCCCGGAGCTGCCCAGAGGCAGCAGGCTCGCTGGGCTCCTGCCAGAGCCGGAGGCCATCGGAAAAGGCCTTTCTCCCCACGCCCTGTCGCTGGCCAGCTCAGGATGCTTTGGCTGATCCCCCCACTGTTTTTTTCCGTTGCAGGCATCCCGACTCTCATCGTGCTGGACTCCAAGGGAGACGTGATCACGCGGCAGGGACGGGTGGAGGTGCTGAACGACGTCGAGTGCCGCGAGTTCCCCTGGCACCCCAAGCCCGTGCTGGAGCTGACGGACTCCAACGCCGTGCAGCTGAATGAGGGGCCCTGCCTCGTTCTCTTTGTAGGTATGGAGCATCCCTGCTGTGGCAGCAGAGCCTGTGCTGGGGGAAGGGGGCTGGGCAGCCTGCCAGCTTGGCTAGAGCCGGCCTCAGGGCTGGGAACCTGCGCTGGTGATGGCAGTGTCCGTGGGAAGGGATATCACTTCCATTGCCATTTTCCTTCACTGGGAGCAGTGCTATGTGCTCATAGAGAGGCCAGTGGCGGAGAGAGCTCCCAGTAGAAGCCCCTCAGGACAGACTTGGAGGCTTTCCTGTACCAGAGCAGCTCGCAGGGGTTTGCCAGAGCCTGCTGTGCCCACGGTGCTCCTGCAGCTCCCACGCAGCGACCTAGGGATGCGGTGGAGCAGCGAGTGGCAGTGCAGAGGAGCTGTCATATCAAAGGTGTGGTGGTGGCTGTGGACAGGAATGCTGATGAGATGTGGGGAGTATGAGAAATACACTGTCACAGCTGCTGGTGGTGGAGATGGGAAAAGCCTTTCTGGAGCAGGGACTTGAGGCACACGTGATGTTACAGAGGAGGCAGAGGAAGCGTCTCTGCGAGGGATTATAGCTCTGTGCTGGAAACCACAGCTCAGGGCTGAACAGGGCTGTGACAGTCAGAGGGGCCTCCTTCATGCTCTGCTGGTCCTTGATTCCACTTAAGGGGTGCTGGCTGCAGGACAGGGCAGGCTTTTCCTGAAAGTTCCTGTCCTGCTTTCACTGCTAACCCACACCTGAAGCTCCCCTGCAGTTAGAAACAGGCCTAGAGCTCACCCAAAGCACAGATGGCTCGTTCCTCATCACTTCCCTGCCAGAAATGGACTTAATAACTCAGAAAAGGGCATGACTGGGATGAGCTGTGCTGCAGGCTGAGCCCTGGGTGGGCAGCAGTGGGGTGTACACAGCATCCCAGGGAGGGAGTTGAGGTGTCCTGGGCTATTGTGGGGATGCATCTCTCCCTTGTGTGCTGTGTGGAGTTTGAGGGGTTTGCTGAAGAATTCCCCCTTGCCCTGAGCCTGCTGGTGTTGTGCAGGCGCCTGGCCCGCGGCAGGGCTCGTGTCCTGCTTCCTCACATGCCCTTTGTGAGCAGCACACCCTCCTCTGCAGCGCTGATAGCACAGCCCTTGCTCTTTTCCTTCTTCCCTTTCAGATTTCCTTTTGACCCTGGCTATTTATTCAGCAGAGCCCAGCGGGGGATGTGAGCACAGAGCCAAAAATCCTCTCCTCACACGGGAAGGACCGGCCGGCCACGCCAAGCCTGATGGATTGGGGCTGGCGCTGCAGGCCTCTGGAAAGAGTTATTTTTATCTTGCTCTGAGCAAAGTTTTTCTATCACCTTGCTGCAAACAGCTCATCAGGAGAGCAGCTGGGGCTCTCTCTCGGTGCTTTTGGGGATGGATGGTCTTGGTGAAATCTGCCAGTGATGTGCTGGGGCAGAGATATGCAGCTGGTGCTGCACCGAGGCAGGCATTGGGAATGGGGGCTTCTGGCCAGCGTGTCCTACTGGGAGATCCCCCAGCAGACCAGTGCCTGTGCTGCACAGACAGCAACACCCCCAGGAGGAGGCAGGCTTAGCAAGTGCTGGTGGTGAATAAATCCTGACCAATCTACATCCTTCCCCCGAGAGGTTAGGGCTGGGTTAGCCAGAGTGTGCAGGGCTGCCTGGAGTGCCGCCAGCAGCCGATGTTTGTAGGAAAATCAATCCCTGCAGACACCCCGCAACTCTGCGTATTTATCACTGCCATGCATGCAGGACAGACCCTGAAATCCAGCCTGCAGCATCTCTGGAACCTCCTGCTTTGCTTGGAGAAGCCAGAGAGGAGGACAGGGATATGTGGAGCAAGGGTTGGGACTTTTTTGGGCATGGACATGGCCTGACCCAGCTGGGGGCTGGACCTGTGTTGGGTGCTTACATCAGGGACCATGAGAGCTGCACATGGCCAGAAGATGAGGAGCTTTAATGCCTGAAAGTTGTCCTGGAATTGGAATATTTTAATCTCAGTGTTTCCCAAGGATGCAAACTCTCCTCTTTCCAGCTCAGTATTTGAACTTCAGTGGTGGCTGGCGTTTGATTGATGCTGCCATCTCTTTCTACTCCACCTCTGTCAAATCAAAGCTGCCTTCACAGCGCTGCTGCCGCGGAGACTGGAGCAGCAAAGCTGTGGCTCAGCTGTCCCGAGGAGGAGGGATGGTGGGTGGCGGGCAGGGGTGGCAGCAGCCTCAGATCAGCACCTTCATTTGGTCTTCAAAACATGCTCAAACTGCAAATCAGCTTTTTTGTGCCTGTTTGTCCAAGCGCATCACCAACAGCATGAGGGAGCGAGCAGGGGAGTATTTGGGGAGCAGGACTTGCTCTTCTGCTCCATGTTTCCCTGTCTCACGTGAGAAGCACATTTCAGCTGCTCCCTAATTGCTACAGAGCTGTGTGGCTTTGAAGTTTGTGCTGCTCATCCGGGCTCCAGCTTCCTGCGTGGCGGTGCCGTGGGACAGAGCTGCCAGCGCCCGGCCGGTTTCCATCCGTTTGATCCTAACCTCCTTTTCTTGCCTTGCCTTTTCCGTTTTGTTTCCCCAACCCCGTGCCCTGCAGATTCAGAGGATGACGGGGAGTCAGAGGCAGCGAAACAGCTGATTCAGCCCATAGCTGAAAAAATCATAGCCAAGTACAAAGCCAAAGAGGAGGAGGCACCATTGCTCTTCTTCGTGGCGGGTGAGGTAAGTGAGAGGAGAGCACAGGGCTGTGTCCTGCTGGATGCAGGGATTGAGCTGGGTTGGGTACCACTGTTGCTGTTGTTCAGTGGGTAAACTGAGGCACGGAGCTACTGCAGCCAGTCGGGCACCATGGAGCAAAACCAAGCTCGAGGCCTGGCTCAGTCCACGCTCTCCTTGCTGGATATTACTTCTAGAAAAGAAGGTCCCAGATGCGTTTGCTCAGAGGTGGAAAAGCCTGAAGGTGGGAGAGGGACAGGCAGAGTGGGCTGTGGGAGGTGGGACAGAGCCTCCATGCTGGGGCTGCTGCCCACTCAAACCTAAGGGTAGGAAAGTGGCTGAGCAGGGGTAGAGGAGCAGGGTTCGGGTTTCAGCCTGGCCCAGACAGTGAAACAATGGCTGTTTCCCTGAGTTGGCCATGCTTCTATTGGCTGGGATGGTGTTTGGGCCATGTGCTGGCTGCCGAGGTCAAAGATCTGCTGGAGAGAATGGGAAATGGGAAAACAGGACTTCTGGCCTGCCTTTCCCCTGCACAGGCACTTTGCCCTGCTGCAGTCTGGCAAATGAAGCTTATGTGTGTGGGTCAAAAAAGCTCCCAGCACCCCCAGGCCTGCAGTTCCCCTCTTGCATTGCTGCTCAGGGCCTGGGCAGGTGGCGGCCGCTGCGCCTGCTCCGTCCCTGCACGCCCACATCACAGCCGCAGTGTTCCATGCGCGGAGCCCTCCGGAGCCACCCTGCGACAAAAGGGTCCCCACTGCCACACCCAGGCCCTCCCCATCCAGACAGGCCCCCCACTGCCACCTCCCACAGCCCCGCTGGCCCCCTCCGTGCAGGCGTTCCCGCTCCCAGCACCGTAGTGGGTCTCTGAGCATCCCAGCCCGGCCCCGCACCCTTGAATAAGTCCCTTGTTGGAAAGGCTATTTTGGGAGGGTCCAGGACCTTCCCCCCTCCCCCAGAGCCTGCGAAGCATTTTCCTCCCGCTCGCCGGCTGTAGCTGAAACATTGGTGCTATTCATCCCGCTCCCGACGTCCCTGCCGCGGCCGGCCCGAAGAATGGGGAGCGTCCGGCACGTCCCATTCATCCGTCACCTCAATAGCCGGGAGCGCTGGCCCCGGGTCTCCGCTGGCCCCCACGCACAAAGCAGCCCGGCCATGGCCGGAGCAGGCGCCTCCCATTGCTTTCCCAGCGCTGTCTGGACCGATTTTGCATTGATTAAAAATGTTCCGTGATCCCTTTAGATAAAGGACGAGGCATCCTGGCACCTGAGCTGGGAGGCGGGAAGGGTGGGGGGCAGCCGAGGCGACGAGCCCAGCCCTGCTGGCCCTTCCAGCCACGTGGTCCAGCTGCGCCAGAAACCCCTGCAAAGGAAGGGGAGGCGCGACCGGAGATCCCCAGCGCTGCCGCCACGCGCTGCAGAGCCCCGGCTGCCAACCAGGTGGATGGATTCCATCCCTGCCCCTCAGGAGGGGTGTGAAGGAACACCCCGCTTTGGGTGTGGCGTGTTGCGGCCTTGGCGATGCATTGCACCGGCTTTGGCAGGGATAAATGCTTCCCTTTGCCCAGAGACGTGCTGTGCCTGGCCGAGGGGAGGGCAGCCTGCTCCCCCTGCGAGCAGCCTGGGCTTTTGTGCTTGCCCAGGCACTGGGACGTGCTGATGGGGTCTTGTCATTGACTCAAAGCACAAGGCTCCATCCCATTCCTGTTCCCTGCCTCACTCCGGGAGTCCACCCAGGTCCCTTTGGTACCCACCCACAGTGAGTGGTGAGGCCACAGCTGTGTTGGCAGAGGGCTGGCAGTCCCCACATTCAGCACTTGTCCCCAGTTCCTTGAGCTGTGGATGTCCCAGAGGCTACGGGGTGGCTGGGGCAGCCAGGTCAGTCTGGGAGCAGTGCCCTGCATGCACAGGGTTGGAGGAGTGCATGTCCCATTCCAGCCTGGGATAAACCAACCCAGTTTGGTTTTGATACAAACCACAAAGCAGAGCAGGCAGCAAGACGGGTGTTGCCTGCTGTGCTCATGGTCCCGCAGTGCTGGTGCAAGGCCCAGCCCCTTGGGATACGCTGTGGGCTGGACCATGGAAGCAGCAAACTTCCTTGGTGTCCTGGCTCTGCTGATGACTCCTCTTGTCCCTCTCGTTTTGGCCTCCAGGACGACATGACCGACTCCCTGCGGGATTACACCAACCTGCCTGAGGCTGCACCCCTGCTCACCATCCTGGACATGTCAGCCCGGGCCAAGTATGTGATGGATGTGGAGGAGATCACGCCTGAAATCGTGGAAGCCTTTGTCAGCGACTTTCTAGCAGACAAGCTAAAACCCGAGCCCATCTAAGGGGCTTCTGTGCCAACAGACATTATTTAAAACTAGGTCTCTCTTCCGCCGCTTGTGGATTCTCCAGCGTGTCCTCACGCCCGACCCAGTATCCAACCTTCTTGTGGTGCCTTGTTTTACGCAGTGAATCCTTCTCCTAAGCAAACTCCTTGAGATGCACTTTCAGCAGGGAGTTGTTGGCGTTTGGAGACTTCGCTTGTGCTTCATGGTGATATATTCTCTAATAACCAGGCCAGAACTGTTACCGTATCGTTATTTTATACACGGCACTAGCTAGCAGGCAAATCTTTTTGCATGGTGTTCTTCCCAACATATACATCAGGCAGTGGATGGGGGTTCCTGGGGCTCTTTTCTTCTTCTCCTCCCCCTTCTTTCCTTTCTTACCACCCCTGCTGACTAAATGACTTGCAGGAAGCAATAAGGAGACTGTCCCCTTTCCCCCTGGCCAGTCCTTCTCTTCCACACAAGTGCTCTGACAAGGCCAAGACCAAGTCTTAACTGCTGACAACCTCTGAAAGACCACGGCACAGCCAAGCTCTTCCTCCTGGGGGTGAGACCTTTCCGTGTGGGTTTCCCACCTCCCACTCCAAGCACCGACAGCCTTAGGCAGCGCTGGCTGTGCGTGTCAGGGTCCATCCGTCTGGGAGGGGTGGGTATTCCCTCTGCCCCTCCCACTCTGAGCCAGGAGGAGGATCACCACCGGGCTGCCCTCACCTCTTGTCTCTCCCTTGTGCTCTCCCAGTCCCCCCTCTCTCTGGTATGAATTGTCCTGTCTCCTCTGTGTTAGTTGGGCTGTTTTTCGTAGGTGTGTCCCAAACTCAACGTTTATGGTGCTGTTCTTTAAAAAATAACCAAAAAACCCCCACCGAACCCCTGAGTAAAAAAAACCTCCCTCCCTAACCCAAGCAGCACAGCCGAGCCCTTGAAAAGTGACATTGTAAAAACTGTACATGGTGATTGGAACTTTGTAATAAAACTGTTACAATGACCTCGGCCCCCAGAGGTGCCGATTGCTGTGTCCTGCTGTCAGGGAGAGGGAGCCTGTGTGTGGCAAAAGCAGCCCCCAGCCAGACCCCATGGGTAGGTGGCTCTTGGGATTGTGTGTTCCTCCCTGGGCTCACACAGCCCCTGCCTATTCCTGCTTTGCTGGGGTGGGTTGTGCTCCCCAGGAGGGAGGGAGCCCCTTGGCAGCTGGTGGGGCGTTCCCAGCCTGAATAGCTGGTGTTGTGCAAGCCACTGCTTTTCTCTTTCAGCTCATTAGTCAGCCACGGCAGGATTATGGCCTCCCCTTTTATCCTGCTGCAGCTTCCCACCCTGCCAGGAGCTGGGATCAGCTGCCAGCTCGGCCTGCACAAATCCACCCTGTGTTTTGCACGTTCCAGAGGTTCCCATGTTCAGCAGTGATGAACTGGCTGGTGAGCAGTTCCAGGGGCTGCCCCAGCACCTCCCGGCACTGGCCTGGTCAGGAGCACTGGAGCTCGGACACCCCACCCCACAGCCACCCCCGGCCAGCCCGGCCCTTGGCAGGGTTGGAGTGAGTGTTAGAGCACGGGGTTTGGGTAAGCACAGGCAGGACCTGTTCAGGTGGCAACAATCTGGCCTCTCTGACCCCAAAACCACTCACAGCAGTTAGGCCGGGAAGGACACACTGTCACCAGCATCCTGGCTGGGACAGCACAGATGAGGGATCTGGATCTGCTGGGTGAGAAGGGCCGGAACAGTGGAGAACTGGCTGAGGTGAGTTCCTTTCTCCTTGTGCTCACCGTTCTCACCATGATCACCCTTCCCTTCTCACTAGCATCACCATGTGGCCACCACATCCACGGGGAGCCACATACTCATCCCAGCATGGCTCCAGCCTTAAATACTCACTGCAAACCAAACAGCTGGGGCTGCTCTTTTATTAACTCTAAAAGGACCCAAAGGGAAGAGGTGCTCCCTCAGCACCCAAACTGCAGCAGTTCAGCCCGGTACAGGGACTTTCCTGTCATCCTCCTGCTGGTGCCTGCACAGCAGCTGTCTCTTGCCCTCGAACAGCACGATGCCAGCAGCAATAGCAGAGTTCAAGCTGTCCACGCCTGGCACCACGGGAATGACCAGTCTCTTCCCCCCCGTGCTGGCTGCGAGCTGAAGCGCGTCCGGACTCAGGCCGTGGGTCTCCCCTCCGATCACCACGGCCACGGGAGTCTGTGCCCAGTCCTCGTAGTAATACTGTGCAGCCAGCTCTGGGATTCCTGCTGCTCCCTTCCCATCCTTGTGCTCAGGAGCAGCCTTGGGGCTGGATTTCACAGGAGCTTTCAGGCTGTCAGGAGCACAGCCTGCCCCATCAGCCCCTCTCAGCACGGACGCAGCCTCGGCTGGAGCGTCCGGGTCGTTGTTGTCAGCCACGCAGACCTGTACACCGGCAGGAAGGTTGTGGGGAACAGATTCCCAGTCCAGGTTGGCGATGATGGGCAGACGGAAGTGAGCCCCCATGCCTGCACGGAGCACCTTGGGCTCCCACGGATCCACACAGCCTGGGAAGGGACAGAGAAAAACAGTGACAGCGGAGGGATTCCCACAAAGATGGGATTCGGCAGCTGCTGCTTCCCACAGCAAATCATGCCAGACGCTCCTTACGAACTCTTGGGAACATCTTCAACACTTAATTCCCCATCTTACCCCGAGACTACTCAAACTAAACTTTTCTCTTACCTTTGGTGAGCAGCACTTTCTCACAGCCTGCTCCTGCTGCAGATCTCAGAATAGTCCCCAGGTTTCCCGGATCTCGGATGTTGTCGCAGATGAGGAGCAGAGGCAGGGAGCTGGTGAGCTGAGCAGCAGGGTAGGACATCTTGGCAGGGTTAGGCTTGGAAAAGATGCCTGAGGAGATGAAGTGGGACAGGTCATGACTGACCCACCCCAAGGAGAGGGCTGCTCGGAATGAGTTCGCCCAAATCTCTAATAAAGCTGGAGGAAGCACTAGGAAAAACACTGCCTAAAGGAAGTTTGAGCAGAGGTTGTCACTTGGCAAGGAAAACTTATTTCTCAGCAGGGCTGGAGCATGGTGCTATTAAAAACAAGTGTTAGCACCTTCAGTGTGCTCTAGGAGCAACATTCAGTTACCACAACAGGCTGAATAAAAGGGAATTATCCCAAATATACAACACTTGACCTCACAATGTCTAAGTAAAATTTAAGAGAGTCATTATCCTGAATATGAAATAAGTTTCCCTTTGAGCAGTGTTGTGACTGTTTCTGAGGCAACTTACCTAGAAGTCCCTGAGGAGTTACGAGGTCAGACCAGTTCTTAATGTCTTCAAATTTCACCTTAACCAAGGTGGCTTGTTTGATCTCTGCCTCGGGCAGCACCTTCAGGTGCCCCACGGTGCTGAAGAAGAGTGTCTGTGGCACAGCTCCTGCCTCCAGTGCATCCTTGATCAGCCTGTGCCCCTCCAGCAGAACCTTCCCATGGTTATCCCGAAACTTCTTCGACTTGGCGATAGTCACCACTTTTCTGTGGAGAAATTATTCAGAGAATATGGCTGTGATACTCACAACACCTTCAGTCTGACCTCCGACAGCCCCCGAGGGCTTCACTGGGAAGTCACAGTGATCAGAAGGATGGAGCACCTCTCCTAGGAGGAAAGGCTGAGTGAGTTGGGACTGTTCAGCCTGGAGAAGGGAAGGCTCTGGGAATGCAGGGGCTCCAAGAGAGCTGGTGAAGGACTTCAACAAGGGCCTGGAGTGGCAGTTCAAGGGGGAATGGCTGCACACTGCCAGAGGGCGGGGCTAGCAGGGATATTGAGAAGAAATTCTTCCCCGTGAGGGCTGTGATGCCCTAGCACACGTTGCCTAGAGAAGCTGTGGCTGGCCCATCTCTGGAAGTGTCCAAGGCCAGCTTTAACGGAGCAACCTTGGGATAGTGGAAGGTGTCCCTGCACAGGGGGTGGGACGGGATGGGCTTTAAGGTCCCTCCCAACCCAACCACTGCACGGTTCTATGTAACTCCCCCGGCATCTCCAGACCGGCAGCGGGTGTCAGCCTCCCCCAGCACCCCCAGGGCCGGCACTTCCCTCCCATTCAGGAAGGGTTCCTCGGGGCAGCACAGCCGGGCCCCACTCTCCGCGCTCACCCCAGCCTGCGATCCCCGGGCGCCGCCTTCTCGTACCACAGCCCCGGCCCGGCCGCGCTGCGCTCCACGGCGGGCGGCGGCGGCTGCGGGCGCTCCCGGGGGCTCTGCGGCTGCAGCACCCGCACGGGGCTCCGCC